>JAEPRC010000063.1:0-96207 GCA_016758945.1 Mucor plumbeus
ATCGGCTTCTAATCACGCCTACTACTACAAATCTTACTGCATCACCCACCAAGTTTTTGTCTGTTTTAGGGTATATTATTAGTGAGCTGGAATCAATCTGTGACAACTGCACCGATCCTTTAGATAAGCCAAGAAATTTCTCGCTTGTACCTACTCCTAGCTTGCGCTGGAAGTATATATCTATCAATTGCAGATCCCTTGCTACTATTGTAAAGAAAAAATCCGGTACAACCTATAAAGAAAACATTGAACAGTTTTACTCTACTTTTGATTTTAAAAAGTTTGGATTTGAAAAGTAAGAAACTGAATTTGTACAAGCAATACTCTTTGTAAAAATACTAATATTATACATTTATTTTTGTTCAGTCTTGAAGAGCTTTTATCACCTGAAAGCAAAGTACGCTTCATGTGCTCCATGATGACAGATGGTTTTGGGGCTTGTTTTGTTTTTGCTCGGTGTAAACCAAAGAAAGAAACAGATCCAAATGTATTTGATTTAGAAGACTTTCAAGCCGATGAAGTCAAAGAACACTTTCTGCCATGTGCGTTAGATCCAGGAAGGAGGCAAATATTTACTGCCACTGTCGCTCACTCTCCCGAAGAACTAGAAATAAGGCGCTGCAGCGGCAAAGAAAGAGCATGTTATGCTGGTACCAATAGAAGAGCTACATATGTGGAGCGGTTAAAGACTCAACAAAATGTAAAAACAATTGAGACTAACCTGCCCACTGCCAAGACTGTCAATAATGAAAAGTTTCAAGAACGTATCCGATATCTACTTGTACACTTGCCTCGTTTATTCCAGTTTTACAGTTATAAATCTGCTCCTTTTCGATTCAATGACTACCAAGGAAGACAGAGAGCTAATGCTGAAATGGCAAATATACTTATCAATGGAGGTAAAAAGTACAATAAGATGAAAAGAAAGAACACCATAAAGAACAGAAAGCAAAGAAAGAAAAAGCATAAAGACAAGAAGATAACAAAAGATAAAGGGTTTGTTCAACTATAAATATATATATTTCTTAATTGAAACAGTGTACATGTATTAACAGTGTAATCTAGCGCTTTGGTAAAGCTAAAAAAACCTGTAAAGTGGCTAAAGAAGAGTACGTTCAAAAATTCAGATGCTATTCCTCTCATTGTTTTCGGTGATGGTATGAAAAATAAAGATACGGTAGCAATTAAAGGCCACACTTCTGGTGCCACTGGGGTGCTTCAAAGAGAGCTTCAACTGAGGTCGAAAACCTTTGGGTCTGTGGTGGTCGATATTAATGAATTTAGAACTTCTAAGGTCAGTATTGTTACTGTATTCAAGCATTGAAAGAGTTTCTATTCCTAACATTTTAAACTGCATATATGTAGGTGTGCAACAGCTGCAAAAATAAAGAGCTTAAGCCAATAAAACTGTCCGAACAGAAACATTTTCAAGGTATATTAGATTGTAAACTCTGCTATATACTTTGGGACCGAGATATAAATGCAAGCAAAAACATGCCGGATATTTCACTTTCTGTTTGGGAGGGCAAAGGAAGGCCTTTAGTCTTCAAAAGAGAAATCGCCGTAGAGAACACGGTTTTGTTCGAAAGGACAATTTAGATATTTACAGGTAAATCGTCTACAAAATAATCCTTACTTGTCTAAAAACTAACATTGATTCATCTCTTTTTTTTTTCTCTTCGTCTAAAATCGTATTCTAATTGGTCTAAAAAAATATTCCACTTTGTCTCAATCTCAAGTTTAAATACTGTACTGCCAGTAGCTCCGAGACAAATACAACCAAATGAATAAAGCCAAGTAAATTTTGATTATCTGGGATTTAATGATAGTTTCCAATTGATAAATACTAGTTGCGTCCATTGATATTTCCTTTACTTTTTCTTTTCCTCTTCAATTTATTACTAAGCTTAGAGTAATGTCAAATAACCACAGATATGAACAAGTAAAAAATAATATAGTGTTGCCTTAAAAACAAGTTTATACTAATCCCAATTCTAGATTTCTCTCGAGAATCATGATGAGGAAAACCATTACATTGAAGAACAAAACAACACTGCTAGACCTTTAGTATTGTCTCATCAACGAAGTAACTTGGAAGATACATTTGACATTAATGAAGACGATGAAGATAACCAATTATTGGAAACTGAATACCATCAATTATTACCAACACCTATTCCAACATCATCTTCAGCTGCTGCTGGATCTGCTATGAATTATAATAACGGACCTATTCAACAACAATCGAATGATGGTGTATTCTCTAATATGGCGGCTAAACCTGAATCCGATTCAAAAATGGAAGAAGTACCACCAGTAAGTTGAATTGAAACAAAAACAATCAACTGTTATTCATGTTTGAAGCTAATAATTGCTCATTAGACTTATGAGGAAGCCTCAGCTGATGCAACACCACCTTACTGGCAAACAACAATTATCGCACCTGCTGATATGGGTGATATGATTTTGGTTGAAGGATTGCCAGTTGGCAATATTTTCAGCTTTTTATGGAATTTAATGGGTAATAAAAATTAATATTATTTCTTGTAAAATAATATTATTAATATTTTTTTTTTTTTTTTGTAGTTTCTGCAAGTTTTCAATTAGTAGGATTTATGCTGACTTATTTATTACATACAACACACGCAGCAAAAGATGGGGCTCGTGCTGGCTTGGGTGTATCATTAATTCAATATGGATTTTACGTGCGTAGTAGAGGCACATTAGACGAAGATTTTGATTATGATGGTGAAGGCCATGATACTGTTGGACAAGATGCAGCTCAAGCAGATGTAATTGCTTATTTAATGATGTTTATTGGTTGGTTTATTATTTTGAGAGCTGTTTCTGATTTCAATAGAGCTCGAAAAATGGAGAGAATTATTACATCTGAACCTAATGTAGATACTATTGTATAATTTAATCTTCACTTGTAACATATTATATAGAAGAAAACAACCATACCCTTCCTTTCTCTCTCTTTTTACGCTGTCCTTCACTAAACCCTCCTTTGCACTAATTCCATTATCAATATCTTTTTGCATTCTTTCTTTGTATCCATCTCTTAATAATTTATCCCATCATATAATTATAGTAATAAATTTTGAAAAAAAAAAGCAAGTGATTTGTAGTCGCAGACTTCCAAGATGTAATTGTTATTTGTAAAGAAAAATGTGTATATGTAAAATAAAACGAGTAAAAAAAAAAAAAGAGTAGAAATGTATATAAATATGTTGAGAACGAGGGCTTATTATGAAAGCAAACTGATTTTTCCGTAGTATAAAATTTGATTGAAAATCGCAATCAAGTAACTTGTAGAACAACTGATTTCTTTCTGCTCTATTTTCTGGCATTGTTTCTTGCCTCCTTTTCAAGGTTTTCCTTGAAAGCCTTCATAAATTCACTACCAGTCTTGGTACCTGTATTTAAACAAGCTGATTAATAAAAGAACGAAATCAATTTAGGTATTTTTAATTACCTTTATCTGTAATGTTAGAAACATGATGATGTGTCTTTTGTGCCATACGATTGAACAAAGGGCTTGCTAAGAGACGCTCAGTAACGAAACTAGAGAACCAAAAGTTGACGATTTTTTGAAACATTGTTATGATATATAAAAGGTTAAGAGAATGAAAAGAAGAAAGAAAAAGAAACTCTTGGAACCTTGGATAAATTTAAGAGTTTTAACATCGGTTTGTCCAGGGCTTACTCATTTCGGGCATGGTCTTGGAGTCACATTTCGGAAACAGACACACCAATAGAGTTTACTAAATCATCCTTAACCATTGGACATCTTCTCTAAACGATGTTCATTTAATCATTTTAATTATTTTTAAATAAAAGAATTTAAAATGTCCACAAATTGATAAAATAGCAATTTAGAACATATATCTGGTAAAATGCAAACGCTATATGCTTTAAAATCTTCTTTAATGCATATATATACAGTTATTTCGTTCGTTTTCAAATTCTTAATATTAGGTGATTGGCAACAAAATGTATTAAACTGAGCTAGTCTACCAAATGTATTATGGACAAATTTGAATTTTGTAATAGGTGGTATATCGATAAATAATATTTCTCATTATTCTTAATTGCTGTCAAAGTATAAACAAATTGTTGGTGAAACAATTTACACTTTTTTTTTTTTTCGTCTGCTTATCGCAATTAATTATCACTTTTATGTTTCTAGGAGCCTACTAATAAGTTTAAAGATTTATTTATAAAATTTATTACTCAAGCCCTAAAAAAATTGAAACAAATATTGAAGAATATGCCTTTAGAAAAACAGCTATTGCATCTGAATAGCCTCGCAGGTTTCTTATTAAGAGGATTAACAATAGACCTAACCTCTTATTAAGATGATGGTGCTTCGGTTTCTAATTTCGCTCGACTATACAACTTATTTATGCAAATGTCAAATAACTACAAAATGCGAATTATTTCATGAACATTGCATATAATCGATGCTAAGATAACAAGTATTCAAGGCATTTGTAGATTTTTGATATTCATATCTTTTTTTAATTTTAATTAAATGCAAAATTAGTATTATAAAGTTTATTTCATGGCTTCAATAATTTCAATTCTGCATCCAAGATCCAAAAACATCGAAAATACAGTAAATGCGGGGTCTAAATGTTGAATTGATATCTCGTTTCGTTTTGTTCTATTTTACCAATTTTGGAAAAAATAAAATCTTTAAAAAAAATTTACTACCGAAAATGTATGATTAGCACCCAAAAGGCTCTTAAACAAAATTATGTAATTTTAAATACTCTATTGGCTAGTAATTTTTGTTTTGACAATTCTATTATAAAATACGTTAATAAATTCAATAATGTAATATTTCGATTTTTTTAAGAAAAAGCTGAAAAAGTCGGGTTGCAGTGTCCAAATAACATTACCATATTAAAAAGACAACTATTTGGTACAAATAACCTCAATAAATAGCTTAGTAAAAAGTCTCATTTTTCGACTGAAAAATCAAATATTGTCAAAATTGAGATTTTGGATGAGGTATCATAAGGAAAAATTGAGTCAAAATTTTTTTGTAAAAAGAATGGGTTTTTTTGCTTTACATTGACTCCTTTAAATAATGGCATTCGTTTGATATGCTTTTGCAATCTGGAAATGTCCCATATCCATCAAAACATAGCATTTAAGGTACTGATTTTGGCCAATTTTAGTGTTTTGGCAGCATCAACTCCCAATTGAATGTTGATTATTTTGATTTTGTATGTATTTAAAGATTCAGTTGTTTATTATGTATGTTATTCATGATTTTACCGTCATAAAATAAAAGGTGGTAGTACATAATCGTGTTTGTTGAACTCAATATTTTCAGTATTATTTCGATTTTATGGTATTATTTTTTCAAACCCAAATGTTCCCTAAGACTGGCCGAGATCATTGCTCTTTTCATGAATCAATATCTGAAATGAATGCTATCAAGCTAGATAGCTTCATTTATGGACAGTGAGCTCCAGATTTTATAAAAGTTCTATGCAATAATATGATATTAAGGTAGAGCAACACCCATCACTTCACTTATGAGTGGTTTTCGTATGAGTTGGGTTGGACTTTGAACCTCAAAGAATTTTGTACATGTTTAAAGGCATTGAATAATACGAATAACTATCACATTATAGAATCTTTTATACAAAAAAATGCTCCCTTATTCATTTTTCATTTATTTCTCATTTGTTTTTTTTTATTTTTCGATGGTTTGATAATATATCAAGTACGTTCATACATGTTTCATTTCGACAAAAGCCGGAATTATGCAACCAAAAATTTCATCTAAAAAAGTATATTTTTTGCATACTTTTGAACATCAGGATCCTCAATAAATCTGCCCATTGAATCTGCATCCATTTGAAGTTGTACATCATACATTGGTCCATCTGTTCCATCACCACGTGCAAATACAATCATACAACCATTACCACCAAATGTGATATAACCTCTTGTACGATCAGGACGGCCAAATCCAAAATCCAATCTCCAAAATGGCAACATGGATACATCGCTTGATGTTGACTGTATATTTGAATTAGGCTGGTATGATAGATAATTGACGGACATATCTTCGTGTAGTGTGTATAATTTACTGATACCATGGAATAAAGATGGTGTAATGCCATCAATGAGCTGACGAAATGTAACAGCTGTATCTGCCAAACTTGATTCTTCTACTTTTGCTTTAGTACTAGAAATACTCTTTGATCTAAATGTAATAAAATTTAAATCAGAATAATGACACACAAAATATCTACAAGATCTTACATCATCCAGTTGCCAAAGTAATAATCAAGGTCTTTATTAATTCCCTTCTTGGATCGACCATTGACCGACATGATCATCTTGATTTCTGTATCATCTGAAGGAACATCTCGACAACGAATAATTGCTCTCATCAGCATGGCAAAAAGGGCATCTTTTGTTGATAACCAATCCTTGTTATCAATCATATCTAGTGTATGCGCATCCTTTTTGCATTGAAAAAGACCATCAGAATGGAATTCAAGTATAATGCTTTTGAGAGGCATAGGACCATTAGGAGAAGTACGGGCATATTTTTGCTGATTTGGATCCATACGCAACAATTGTGATTCAGTTTCTTTAATCACCCGATGTTCCTCACGATAATGGACCATTGATTCATCTGTAATCATTGCACCATAAGGAGGCTCAATGAGATCTCTTCTAAACAATGCCCGGGTGTATTCAAATCCACGAGCTTTTTTAGCCCATGCATCAAGAAAAAAGCAAGCAGAATATGTGTCGGCAATTTTATGTAAAATCATGATCCCTAAAGCAACACCACCATCCATAAAGCGAGTAACTTGCACAGCAAATAAAGGATCTTCTGATGAGCAGTAAAAATGTATAGGAAACATACGATGATAATCCATTTGATTTGGAAGATAGCCATTTTCTTTAAATGCTTCTAATTCACCTTGATATTCTGCTTCCTGTATTATAGTCATGTCAGATTGTAATATTTACCATATATGAGATGAATTTACCTGAAACAATACACCAGCATCACAATTATCAATTTCATCTCTGCCATTGCCAATATCTACTAATCTACCTGCTAATGGATAAAAATGCTCCAATACAGCCGATAATGAAGATTTAAGTATATCTGTATTCATGAAATCAGGATTTTTTTCATCGTTTGTATAAAATAAGAGCAATGGGGTGTATGATTTATACATGACAATATCCCAATCCGATAAAGATGTTCTCTTTTTTTTAGAAGGAGTTGGAGTAGAAGGTATAACCCATTCACGACTATTAATTTGCACACGAGGTTTAGATGACATTATGTTTAAAATAAATTTACAAAAAAAAACAATGAAAGATATCACTTTGAACTAGGATTTAATTTATTTAATGCAAAATAGCTTATTTGTTTGAATAAACCTTTAATCTGTAGTTGGTCTGTTTTTTAATAAAGGAAATTGAAGGTTTTTGGGTTCTTGGGTTAAAAGATCTCTCCAGTAGGCCAATTCATAATCCAAATTATCAGGGTGAATTTCCGTGTATTTTTCGCTGATAATTTCCAATAGCAAATCATATAATTCTTTATAACCATTTGAATTTAAATGTAACCCATCTAATAAAAAGTAAGATAAATCATGTTTCTGTTGATGAGACTTGTCCATTATACGAGACCAGATATCAGCAACTGGTACGCTAGTTTCCCGGCCAATTTCACTGATACACTCTGCATAAGTACGAGCGGATTCATTTGTACGGTTTAATGCAAGTCCATCTTTTTCGCATAATTTACCCCATTGAGCTTCATTGATAGGAGGTGGAGTAATTAAAATCAGTCTTAACTTGGGATTATAATATCTAGATTGAGGATTTCTAACTAAATCAATCATTTCTTTGGTATTTTGTTTAAAGCGATCCAATGGTACATGTTGAGGTGAAAAAGGCAATGCTCCATCATTAGCACCAAAGAAAATGGTCATTAATGAAATAGAACATGCCTGGTCTTGTTGTTCTTTATGAGTAGGTAATAATTGACGCAAAATAGGTAACGCCCAATCTGTATTATAACCTGAAAACCCACGGTTGATAATATCGAGTTTACGAATATAAATCTAAAAAATTTCATATTCAAATTATAACCTACTCGGTGCTATAGCAACAAAGAATAATATATACATACATTAGCTAAAAGAGCGCCGAAGCCTTTGAGTTCAGGGTCAAAACTAAACTATTGAGTAACTGATTTTTTAGTATTGCTGCTGTAATTGCTGCTGTAAGATTATGGTTAAAATGAGTGATACCTGAGTAATCGAGTCCTACACGTGTATTAGAGATGAATACAGTTTATATATATATATATATATATATTTATTTAAACATTCGAAATACCTACACCGAATAAAAGAATTTGGTTATAAGGATGTGTTGATGCCATTTTTACAAATTATTGGAAATAAAGATAGAAAATAAAAAAAGGTTAAAACCGAAGCTTTTATTTACTAAATAAACAATTTCAATTGTTACAACGCCGCCAAAAGATCTCTCGTGTCATAGTTCAAATCATCAAATAGTACATCTAAAAACAATACATTTACAGTATCCAAATTTGAAATAAATAATATAGAATAACAATTGAAATATTATACAGTACGATGTGAAAACTATAGATGATTATATAATGAAATCAGTGGGTTGAAATTCTTTAAAGTTCAAGTATGACACCATATTTTGGTAGATTTTTAATTTTTATTTAAAATACATATTAGAAAAGGGCGCAAAAAAGAGCAGAGAGAAAGAGGAGAGAAATGCTTATTATGATTGTATATATATATATATGTTTTGTGCGTTTATGTGTATAAGTGATAGAGTTTCTAGTGTTTTTTCTTTTTCTTTACAGTTGTAATCATGATTCAGGCCTGCAAAATTAAATTACTAAGATTAAGGTAATTAATTAAGTCTACAAAATAGTAAGAGACGCATGTTTAGTTTTGACAGTTAAATAAAATATAAAAAGAATCAACTTACGTTCCCTTGCAAAATTTACTACCACACAAACAGGGTATCTTGTCAGCTTCAATTGGAAATTTGTAATCATATGTAATTTCTTCTCCAGGTTCAATATCTCGATTTGCATATATAACAATTTTCTTTTGCTTATCGACTGTAATAATTTTAGCACTACAATTTGGCTATAATAAAGTAGTATGTTAGAATTGAAATAGATAAGTCTAGATTTTAAATACTTACAGCACAACAATGGTTAATGAAACGAGCAACATTGCCACATTTTGTGGCATCAATGACTGTATCATCATCCACACGAAACAAATAACTACTTCCAATACCACAACGTTCATACTGTTTTTCTCTTTCTTCAGCTACTTGTTGTCGAATTACTTCACCAACATATTCAATTACCATATCATTCACATCAATATGTTCTTCAGCATAAAGACCCCAATCATGAATAGGTGATTTAGCAAATCGAAGTTGTTTTTTTCGACTTTGAAGTTGATTAAATTTGAGAATATCAGAATCAATTGTCTTTTTCTGCATTTCCATGCCTACAACTAAACGACGATTATTAACACGAGTAGCACGAGATGAAATTCTCCCAGTATCTGCTGGCACATCAATAACAGCCTTGTTTTTGGGTAAATAAGTTGCTTTCATTGAATCAGGAATGGTATATACGCCACGGACGCGAGCAGATCCGCCTTTAATATGTTCTGTAACATTTCCTTTTTGCTCAACACCTGCTCTATCTAATAGTGCTGCTCTCAAGAAATAATAATCTTCGGGTTCCTTGATTTGATTGAAAGGATCCCATTCTGGTGGGTTATCATCAATTGTTTTAGGCTCTGCTAATTCTTCACTATCTGATTCTTCAGGTGCTAATAAAGACTTTTCTAATTCTTCTTGATTGATAACAATCTTGGTATCTTGAATTACTTCCTCATCCTCATCCTCTTCTTCTTCTTCTTCTTCTTCATCTACATCTTCTTCGTCTTCATCTTGTCCAGATGAACTATCTTTAGATAAATCTTCTTCTATCACCTCATAAATTCTATCTGGTAAAGGAGGTGCCAATAGATCGCTCTTCTTCTTTTTCTTTCGTACTTGCTTTGTCTTTTGTTTTAATTTTATTTTAGAGGATGAATCATAATCACTTGTATCATCTTCGCTATGTAATCGCTTCTTTTTCATTGGTGATTTCTTTTGTGCAACTCGTTTACGTTTTCTAATTTCTTGCATATAATCATTTTCCACAAAATCATCCTCGTCTGTATCAGTCTCATTGAACTCTTCTTCTTGTTGATGAAGTTTCTTCAAAAACGCATCATGTTCTACATCGCTTTCCTCATCACTAATATAATCTCGCAAACTACGAGGCCGTTGTTCTTTAACCAATTTCTTTGGTTTACGTCCAATTGTAGCAGATGCAGCAGGTGATGATTCTGCTGTAGATGCATCTTCCTTGACATTGACCATTGCTGTATCACTCGTAGATTCTTCAGGGCCAGAATGGTATTCTCCTTCCTCAGAGCTTGATGATGTTGAAAATACAGGTGTATCTGCCATTGGTGATCCTTGTTTTACATAGGATATCGTTGCCGCTGATGTAGATGCTTGTTCTTGTTCTGTACCATTGGTAGTAACATTAGACGAAGTATGTTGATAATCCTCGTACAGAAATGATTCATAATCACGTTTAGGTAAAGGTTTTTGTTTCTTTTTGAATCTTGGTAATTTTGCAACCTTCATTGAAGGCAATATTGATTCCATAAGATATTCTTGCGATGTTGTTACTTTATTATTGTTGCTACCATTTATTTTCTCGTCGTTTTCTACATTATCAGGTTCAGGACTTTTAATAAGATTAGCAGCAGCTTCTTTTTCTAATCTTAAAGCTCTTGCCAATTTGTAAAAATCATGAATAGATGGTCCTGCAATTCGATTTTTCAAATCCTTCAGAAATACATCAGCTAATTCGCCAAACAAAATATCTTTAACTGTCAATGGTTTTGCTTCTGCAGGCGGTTCTGTATCATTTTCGGTTGTTGTAGCTTCAGTTGTTATAGTCGTTGTAGCTGATTCATTCATCAAACCATTAGTTCCATTAATAGTAGTTGAAATAATGCTAGTTTCTTCTTGTTGTACGCTGGTAATTTCTGATGTAGTTTCTATATTTCCGTTATTAGCAGTAGTAGGCATTTCTGAATTGGTGTGTTTAACAACAGGAGCTGATGGATCTCGAAGAGTGATTAACAGTTTATAGCCCATGACTTGCTGTTGATCGTTTGTAGCATCCAAAGCTTTTTTTGCAATTGTGAGCGAATCAAAAACAATCAACCAATCCACCTCATCATGATATATCTATATGTAATGTATTGCCTGTTAGTTTGGCTTCCTTTCCTGATTAAATTATAGGCTCTTACGTCAATACAATTATAATAGTAGTATATCTTCTTTAAATCTTCCAATGCTCCTCTTATAAACGGTAAACAATTCTTTGAAATTGCCAAAATCGGTCTAGATTGTGATGCTGCTGATGAAGAAGTAGGTTTTTTACCATGTTGATCATCCCAATATTCAGAGCGTCGACGGCTACTACTTTCCCTACCATAATAATCATCATCATATCGATAATAACTATCTCTTCTGTCCATACTTCTACTTCTACTTCTACTTCTACTTCTACTTCTACTTCTACTTCTACTTCTACTTCTATACCTTGAATCTGGTGAATTCATGCCTGGACTACCCCAACGAGATCTATGTCTAGAGTGATGTTCTGGAGAATCTAAACGTCTTGGTGATGAATAGCGAGAATATCCACTACTATATCTTGATGAGGGTCGATCGTCTCTATATCGATAGTCGTCATAATATCTACTACTACTGCTACGATGATAGTCGTCTCTAGATCGAGAATAGCGCCTAGAATCATATCTATCCCAATCACTATCACCTTCATCTGGATACCGACGATCATGGTGGCTATGGTAACTATCATGTCTACTGCTATTGTTTCTGTGTAACGGTGAATTTGGTGCTGCTGCTGTCGTTGCTGATGCCATTGTTGTTGCTGTAGACATGGATCGAGTTAATTCTAATTTCGGTGAAGGTACAGGTCGGTTAAAATCTTCAATTGCTAATTTCAATTTCTCTCCTAAACAAAAAAAAAAAAAAAAAAAAAAAAAAAAAAAAATCGCATTGAGTAATGCATAATTTCAATCAAACAACCAATCCATTAATTTTACCTGTAGGATCAAAGCAAACTTTAACGGATTCTGCAACTCCCATTTTTCGTCCATTGCCTTTCTCAACAGCAAGACACGCAGAAGCATGGCCATCTGTAATTACATCACTGGCAAATGAAACATAAGCAATGCCAAATGAACCACCTGTTGTTGGATCTTTTTCAATATCTACTGATTTCACTTGACCATAAACTGAGAAATAAGTCATGATTTGTGTTTCTGTCATTAAGGGTGATAGTCGAGATACTAAGACTTTAGTTGCAGGTTTAGGTCCGTATGAATTTTTGTCAAACTGAGAAAATTACGAATTAAAATCACAAATTGATCGACGCGCGTGTACAATTCTAGTATATATTACCTTGTATTCAACAACATAGAACTGTTTCCTATAATGATATCGACCTTTCAAAAAGTTTCTTTCATAAAATAGTTTGTCTTGTCGAGGGTCCCGGGGAGCAATTCTCAAGGATGTCTAATTTAGTCATGTTAATTCATATTTTACATCTCAATTACATGGCAACTAACTAGATCTGTAGCTTGGTATTCATATGTGGTTTGAGTGCTTGTTTTTGAGCCTTGCGTATCTAGTTCTGGGTCATAAGTAACTCTATAGTTACGAGGACCTTTTGCAGTCGAATTAGTAGACCTGGCAATTTCAATTGATGTTTAATGATCAGAATAATCTCAAATGTTTAAATTTTTTGTTATTTTTCTTTACCATTTTGAATCCATGGAGAGATTCAAATAAAAGCTAAATTTGCCAATAACAAAAGTGTGTTAAAATGAAGAAGCTTTTTGTAGAAAAAGGGGGGGGGCGATGTTTAATAATATAGACAACTATTTAGTTAAAAATTGTGCAAAAATCCCGTTAAAGAGTCACATTGAAGATGCCTATTGTATTCCTTTACAATCGCCTCGTTAATGTTTGCCCTTCCATGCAATAATTATTTCGTAAAAGTATCTGTTGTATGCAAGGAATTGGTAATCGATTTGATTTCATTGAGCTCGACCTGCTTTTTAGGTATACCCATTCAGGGGTTATAGTGGTTGCCATGGTTACTGTGTAATCGGCCATTCTACAGAAAAAAGAAGTATGGAAGGCAACGTATTTTTTCGGCATATTGATAAACCAAATAAACTGCAAAGTTAATTGATGTATTAAGGCCTTTATGTGAGCATACCATTAGCAAAAAGAGGTCAAATTTGATGGTGTATGGCTTTCAAAGAAAAATCTGCAAAAATCAGTTGCCCTGTTGCACAAAAAAAAAGGTTATTATCAAACCTCAAGAATTGTTTCAAGCACTATAGATAAGACATCGCCAAGAACAAAAGCTTCAAAGGTTTCCTAAAATGTCTTTTTTGACCTCGCACTTTTGCTCTTGAACTATATATTAATATATATATACATATATATATATATATATATTTTCTTATGCAGCAGTTGAACTTTACATGAATACATGAGCTATTTCTCTGTATAAACCCTTAAAAAGAAGGCTTTCTTACGCACAGCCTTTTGTGTATATAATCCAGGGCAAGTAATACAATGTCATTAAGAGTGATAACACATTACAATTGAACTTGAAACATTAAAAGTGATAATGACGTAAAAATTGATAGTTATGCTTATTTATACGCTATTGATCCTATAAAATCTATCATTAACTCGGCTAATAGATGTATCAATAATTTGTTCGTATATATTACAGTAAGTATTACAATTTTATTTGAAAAATACTTATCATATTCAGTATTACATTGGGCCCTCTAATTAATTCCTGCAAGTTTTCGTTCAGATATATCGATCGGCTACCAATTATGCAATGGTTAATCAACCGAAAAGTACATTTTAAACTTTTAACGTACAAGTTAAACACTAAATACAGCCATTACAGCATCAATCTACTGAATACAAAAAGCTTACGAGTGGTTAATTGAAAATACACATAACTGTATTATCACATTAATGGCCATAATTTTGAATATACACAAAATAAGCTTGTACATGATGTCTATCCACTGCTTTGAAGAAGCAATATTCCAAATTTACAGGAATAAAAATAAGCTACTGTTATGCCCTATACTTGTCGTAACTCTCTTTTCATCATACTTTTTTTTTTTTTTCAACAAAAGGCTCTTATTAAAATCAATCCCTCACAATCTATTTTAAACTGCCATTCAATAACATTCCCAAATTACATCCCAAGTTTATATTAAATCTCAATTACTCCTGAAACAGACGAATTATTAGGTCAAACCAATTTATGCAGATTCAAGAATAAATCAAGCATAGTGGTTATATTTTTCCTTCATTGTAAGTAATTATATAAGTTTATATTCAAAAATAACATCATATTTGACCCATATAGAACCAATATATCCTTATTTTACATAGATGATAATATAAACATCCCATTTTATTTCATTTTTTCCATTTTACCAAAGACATTTTAACAGAATATCAACTAGTATAAAATAATAACTAATCTTATATTCTCATCTTATTTTTATCTTCTTATTTTACATTTATAGACCAAGATTCCTTGGACTGTTTCTGTATATTTCATAGTGCATTTTCTATTTTTCTTTTTATTCATCTCGTTTCATATAAATTATAAAGTTAAATATATCAAAATTGATACGATTATAAATTTTAACCGAAAATAAGATGAGGAAATAAGGTAAGAATACAATAAAATAAGATATGATTAAGATACTTTTTATTAAATGTTCTTTTGCAAGAAGGTTATTTATACTAAATAAAAATAACTAAAAATGAACTGATAAAATATAATAGGTAGTCAAGAACAAAATATGTCAAAGATGATGTTTCATTAGAAACATTAACAGCAAAGTTAGTTTGTGCAATCTAATTTGCAACAATACTTTAAATTTTTGCAAAAAAAAAAAAAAAAAAAAAAAAAAAAGAAAATTTCGACAATGACTAAAAATAATAAATCGTAAATTTAGCAAAAAGAATAGTAGTATCAGTGGGGTTTGAACCCACGCCCGTTTACACGGATCTGATCTTAAGTCAGACGCCTTAGACCACTCGGCCATGATACTCAACTATACAATGTCAAATGTAAACATATAATTCTAGTATTTGTATTTATGTCTGACCACTACAGCTTTAGGCAGTCTGGGGACGTCTTAGGGAACCCTAATACGCCTTCAAATTATTTTTGCAGTAGTAACCAAAATTAAGTGAGCGCTCAAGTAGAAATTTTTAGCGCACAATGTTTGTTGTTTTTTTCCCTATGTAATTTTTCTCTTTTTTTGTATTATTCTCATACTCTTTCCAGTTTTTTTTTTTTTTTAGATGAATATTTATCTTATTAGATAATAAATAGAATTAAAGAAAACACATTAAAATAATAGACAAGTGTATTTTACAAAGTTTTTCGGTAATTTTTACTTTCCTTTTGGCTTTTTCTCAAATTTATACGTAAATAGCCAATATTTTATGTATTTGCATTGTTTTAGAGCTTCTATACAAGGAAACTAAAATCTCGTATCGTATAATGAAAGTGTATAAAATGAGTTACTTTCGTTTCTTACGAATTTTTCCTCTTTCTTCTAATTCTCTTATTTTTTTTTGTCTTTTTTTTCTTTTTTCCTCTCTTTCATATATATATATATATATATAATATATACTGTATGTACATTCAAAGCACTATTCTTTGAAACTTCTATTTTTTACAAAGGTAAATGTTGTATAAATAATAAGAATTTTTAAGCATAAAGTTTAGGCGTCTAACATCACTCTTTCTTGTGCAGAGTCTTAATTCGTCGTCTGGTGGTGGTAAGATTTATATATTCTTTATGCAAATATTACCAGATTTCAATAATACTAAACTGATGCTGCTTCTGCCAACTGGTTCAAAGTATACTTTTTATTCTTTTTTTATATTTATATGTATACTCATGTTCTTTTATTATTTGTAAATTAGCTCTTCAGGAATATCTTTTATTTCATATGTTGGGCCATCATCAGGGTAGTAATGTATGTATATAATCTAATAAGCTTACTATCTAAAATCAACTTGTATTTTAACTGGTAATTTCTCTTTTGACGTAGCCATTATGCATTTAACTAGGAGCATTTTACATAAACACAAACTATATTGCTGTAGATTCAATTTAATAGGACTCAAGGTAGGTGTTGTCGTCTCCATAATCTTTCATTGTAATAAAAATACTTCGGCCTTTACATCTTATATATTGATGATATTACTACTACATTACTACAATTAATTTAATAAAACCGTTTTAATATACAACCATAATATAATGACCCATTAATGTATTATTGCTTACACATCTATAATAAGAAAAAACGACGACGTATTTTCCATATAATAGTTTGATATCAACCAATGGTTTGTACATTTAGTATATATATAATCCAGTAATATGTAAACATCTACATCTAAAATGTAAATAGAAGCCAATAATATAACTAAATAATAAATCAATTGATGAAAGGAGATGGTAATAAGCCAATAAATAAGTTAAAAGATACGTAATTTTGATAAAAAGAGATGATAATTATCCAATTAGACAATATAACAGAAGTCTAATATGGCTGTATTAGAGGCATATTAGGGACATGAAGATGGCTGTATCTGATACTGTCTTAGGAACCCTAATACAGCCGTATTAGAGACGTCTTAGAGCATCTTAGGGTAATGATAAAGCTGTAGTGGATGATGATATAGATCAATAATAGGGATATATCGAGATTTATTTATGATTTATGATAGATTGGTATTGTAGTATTATAATTTTAATGAATAAAAAGGTGTCTTTATTAGTATTATAGTTGTGCAAATATTATATCTAATAAAGCTTGTGTAATATAGTATTTAATCTTTGTTTGATATTTCTAGCCTTCGGTATTCTGGGCTTAAATGCCCGTTTCTTATTTCGGTTTGAACTTAACAGTTCTATGATATCCTGCAGATCATAATCGTCGTCAGTCTCTCCATCAACACTGACAACAATGTCAAATAATGTAAACATATAATTTTACTATTTGTTTTTATGTCTGATGATGCAATGATGATGATGAGGATGATGATATATATAGACGACGTGACGTGACTGATAATCACTACAGCTTTTATTAAAAGTAAAGAAAGGATTCATCAGTTCGATTGATCATTTTGGTATTTATATTAAATGTCTATGGTGGTATGGTGGATGAAAAAGCCATAGTAGTCGCTCTGTTTGGTTTATTCTCATTACCAAATTTTCTGAGCTTCGATCTACATTCACTAGAATTATGGTTTGCACTTGCACCTCCGTGTCTCGCACAGTAAAATCCTGGACCAGATCTTCTAGCTTCATCTTCGTATTTTCTTTTCCCCGTTTATCACCTGCTTGAGAAGTAGACTCATCACCAGCTTGTTCTTCGACCAGAAACAACGGTAAGACACACTCATAGATCTCATTAATTGTCCAAGGGTAAGAGTCTTCACGATGCATTACTTTCATTTGATTCATCATTATCTGTTGATTCTTTCGCAGCAGTGTAAATCTATAAAATTTGGCAAGCAGTGTGCTTTTTAAAGAACATCCGGCATTTTGTAGATGTGTAAGAAACTGGTTGGTGTAATCTTGCAATGTGTCACTATTTTTCATTTTCATTCTGAATAGTTTACCCAACGACTCCTCAGTATTAACAGGCGTTCCATAATGTTTTCTGAAGAGGTCTTTTGCTTGATCCCAACTTTCACATTTAATCAAGTCATTTCTCACCCATGCTTCATATTCAAATGGTACTGAGACTGGTATGTATCTACTCCACACTTCTTCTATTAAGTTGCCCGAAGCATGCACGACGTTTTCAAAAGCACTAAAATAATGTTCAATGCTTGAGTATTTCACATCATTTGGAAAATGCACAGACTGCCCTTTCAGTTGGAACTTTGGAATTTCATTCAGATCGATTGTTCGAGATTTGTTGGATTCTACTTTCTTCATCATTGAGTTAATTTGGGAAGTAAACCAATTCACCATCTCTTGTGCTTCGTCAGCTGCCTTTCTCTCTTCAGCTGTGTATGTATCACCAGCTTTCAGATGAATTTTGATGAGAGTGTCCTTCGCATTTCCTAATCTCATTTTCATTAGCTTTAATGCTTCACCAGAGTCATTGTTATTCACTCCATAATCACTTGATATTGAATTCATGGATCTTTCCATAATAGGGTCTAACATTAAATGGTCTTGTTCTTGATCGATTGATTGCATGATAATAATAATATAGTTAAAGGAAACTTTTTTTTAGTTGAAAAAAATGTGAATTAGTTGATTTTATAGTGAGAACTAATTAAAAAAAATTATAAAACAATAATAAGTCAACTAGAATATTGTTTCCTTTATTATCTAAAAAAAAAACTGAAGAACTCTCTTACTGCACCAAGAGTTCTTCTTTATATACATTTTATTCTATTCTAATTTCAATATTATTTGCCTAGCACAAATAATGATTTATACACCTGTTTGTTCGTTGTATATTTTCTATATAATTTAGTCTATTGCTTAACTCTATCTATATTGTTTATAGTGGTTTTATATCGGTGGTAATTTAAATTTCGTTCTATATCGGTAATTGTTTATTCCATATTGAGTTTCTCTTTTTATTTGTTGTCAGATGAAACAGAGATCATGATGTGCCTTAACCACAGTCTAATTCAAATTACTAATGCAGTAAATTGATTTTCTCTATGTTAAAGCTGATGGAAAAAGGGATTAGCAATTATTAATTCAAGTTGTACAATAGCCTATAAAATGTATATGGTATCTTAAATTGTAGTTAAATTTCTATAGCTTTTGTTCCTGGTTCTCACACCAGATTTATGCTATTAATTACTAATTCAATTTGATGTGTGAAAGACTGCCAGTAGTTCACATCACACACCACCACGGCAAAAACAATTATTGTGTGAATTTAATAGAATTTACCACCGCCATGCAGCATATTGCATGATTAAAATGATATAAAACTCAAATAAAGAGATGCTTGAAGAATGTTTTTGTCTTAAATTTAATAAATGTAATTTCTTATTCCGCCTAAATGTAACCATTAAAGACGAGCCGAGCTTTAGACGAGCTTGTTCAAAACTCGTGAGACAAGTCGAGCCTTGTGCTACACGAGCTCGAGCCGAGTTTTCAAAAAAGCTCGTACGAAAGATACGAGCTTTGTATTATTTACATTTTACGACAATTAGTAAATGATATAATATTACTAAACATTATAAGTTTGCCTTACTTTAGTCATTTATCGCTTGACAGACAAAATAAAGCACTTCTGCCACATTTGAGTTTTTGAAAAGAAGTCAAAAGCTCGTCTTCCTCAAACGAGCTTTAGTCACACACAAGAAAAGCTAGTTTGCGGGGTGAACGAGCTTAAAAAAAAGCTCGGTAGCGTAAAACAGGCTCGGCTCGTTTTATATGCCTACCTAAATGCACAAGAAACTTTTTTAGATTCAATTGAAGTATCTATATTGAAAGACTATTTTACCACCTTGTTTCAATTTACAATGAATTGCTCCATTGTCATAGAACAGCAATTGTTACTATAGTAAAAATTTATATATTTGAATCACAATTTAAATGTCAATCTCGTGTAAATAAATTTGACATCTTGTACAACATTATTAATTATATAGAAAGAGATAATCAATGAACTTGTTAATAAAGAAGTCCATAAATTTTTATTATGTCTATTAAGCAAGTCCTTAAATTTTTATATTCATAAAGAACCAATAACTCTTCTTGTTGTATTCCACCAAGTATCATGCCTTATCGCCTTCTATAATCAATCAATAGATTATACAATCCATTGATTACTATTTAGAATATGAAAGAACAAGTCTAGAATCGGATATAAGAAACGCCTAGTTTATTATTTCTCAACCAATTAACCGAAAGAGGCTCGAACCACTCAAATAATGACACCATACTCTTTAACCTCAGCGGTTAATCATTCAAGTAGCTGTCAAGATATATCAAATCACAATCCAGGCACAACAAGCGCAGAATTGAAACAAGGCAATTCACAAGCTCTACAATCACGGCTTAATTATGATTGATTAACATCAATCCATAAATTACTCTCAAACAGATCTAATAGTTCAATACCGCTCTTAATTGTATCTCAGGAACTCAACACTAAATCATTATAAAAGGCAATACTATTATATCTAAATAAACTTTATCTTGTTTTTATTGTACAGTTGAAGAACTGATTAATTACATATTCTCTTTTATTGTACTCTTTTTTAAATATATTATCGCAAAACCGATCTTATATAACACTTCTACTTTCCAATCTACATTATCCATCAACTCATTCAATTAATCTTTCTAGTCATTCATTGGTCAACATCAATGATCCATCTCTTGTATTCTCCCCATTCCTTTAGTTTAGACAATTAATATTAATAGCAAAGTATTCCAGTTAGTCATTAATAATTTTATCTTATTTTAAAAGAATAAACAACATCTTATATATTGTTTTACAAGCGTTTTTATTTTCATTTTTTCACATCTCCATTTGTAACTACTACATTTTCTGATTTAAACATCCCCTACAAGCCATTGCATTACAAAATGTAGAAATTTCGACGAGTTTTCTTTCAACTTTCATACATCTCAGGTGTGACGGTGATTTAAAATAAAAACTCTCTGACGAGGAAAAAATTGATAAAAACAATCTTAAAATTCTAAAATACAAAGTTGACATCGAAAGTGTATAGTAACCTGGCTAGCTCTATTAAGTAATCTCAGCATGAAATTTAATTTTGTATTTAATGGTATATTTATTGAAAACATTTATCACCAAAAATTTTATAGAAAAAGCAAAAGCATAAAAACCAGTTTTTAGAGATTTTAGAAATACTTATATAGTAAAACATTAAATTTAGTGTTACAGATAAATAACGCAACAAAATATCTAATAAATGAGGCATTACTCGTCACTCTAGCGTTATTTTTCATAGAGTTATTAGCTTTCCTCAAAAAAGTCAAATTTTGGACGAGGGTATACAAGGGAAAAAATCACGATTTTTTGAAATTGATTTTATGGTAAAATTTAATAAAGCTAAATAAAACAATCATTTTTGGCTTATAAAGTATATGCTTAGATGGTTGCTATCTCGAGTTACAGCCCATTGAAGTTGGGGTTTTTTACGCTTTTAACAGAAATATCTTTATAAATAATGTATGAGCTTAGTTGGAATTTTCTGTAAATTTATTCTTCGTCCTTATATATTTGTTTTGAAATGTTACTCTTTCAGATTGCTCTAAAATTGCAAGAGTTATCAACTAAAAAGTAAGTTTTGTGGTAATTTTCTTGGCATTTTAAGATACAGTCCGCATAAAACGGAGTTTGATAGTTCAGGCCCCGTAATCTGAGCTCGATATGTAGTAAATCTACTCTCTTTGAAGGGATTTTTGGCATAATCCTTAGGGCAACATTGTAAAAAGTATTTTAACATAATAAGTTGTTCAATACAATATATTTATTATAGTTAGCTTTATTACATAATTTAGTGCAAAATCTGCACGCCATACACTATTTTTGAATTTCAAGCAAGCAACTTGGGCACTCTTGTTGTCATAGCATTTTGCTATGTGAGTATTATAGGCTCGATATGGTTGAGTAAAAGAATATTTAAGCTCTGTTTAGCATAATTGTTGTAGATTTTATTTTGTAAAGATACACAACACTACAAAAAAAAAAAAGCACTAAATTTTCTGAATGTGGCACAATCAAGGCAATTCAAAATTTTTTTCTTCATAGTGCAATGTTCTTGTAATGCTATAGGTTTATCATCTTTAGGGAGCTGAATTTTTTGTTTATTTCTATGGTGCATTATATATGCTTGTGCACTACTAACTGCAGCTGTAAGTTTTATACCTTATAATCTTATTATTTATCTTAAAATTATGTAGATGAATCTCTTCAAAACTAATACTTTCTGTAATTGAGTTGTAGTTTGAGACGCTGCAAATTTTTTTTTTTAAAAAACAGGTTATTCCATAATGCATTTCACCATTTTTGAATACAATTAAACGTTGTTGGTACTTTACAAAGGTGTTAGTGCATTTAAAGTATTTACGCATTAGATAAATTGATGAACCATTATAACATTATAACGATACAGTAATCTATTACTATATATACAAAAGAGCGCTTATCATTATAAATTTAGAAAATAAGACCAGAGCATTTTACCACGTGTACACATTCTTGACACAATAATATAGTGTGGCAAATTTCACAAGCTACTGTGTGTGGAGAAAATTATCTACAAAATGCGCCTAAATGATTTGTTGTGCATTTGTTTGAAATAGATTAAAATACAGCCTCTATAAATACTAATCCAAGTAAGCCCAAATTTTACAGATATGTATTACTGTAATTGCTAAACAAACACTCTAAGCTCCAGATTCCATGAATCATTGTGCATTCGGTAAGTGGAACAACAAGTTGGTTATTACCTGATATTTACATCTACTAAGGATAGTAAGTTTATCAGTTCTGGCCGAATATAGTTCAAATGAGCTCCTGTTGCAATTAGTAGGTATGCCTAGTGTTGATCCATAGAATCACAATTAATTTAGCCTCCCCTAATTTCTGTAAGAATGGAGAAATGAAAAGGCACACTTTTTTAAATTATTTTGTACAGAGTGTTTCAGATATTCTGAATATTTTTATAAAATAGTGGATTTTTTAAATTAAATTCTAAAATTGCACTTAATGGGCAGTAGATATAAAGATATTATTTTTTAATTTCACTAACTAACAGTTATTTTTGAAGGAGTTATTACACAGTTTACAGCAAAAAATACCTCTTCCCCTGCTTGAAGAAAATAAAGCAACTGAAAAAAATGCTTGCAATTAACGGTTAATATCAATCCAAATGGGCTGTAAGTTTTAAAGTATATACTAAATCTGTAACGGTATCTAAAATTAATTCTTCAGTATCTCATTGATTTGCTGGTTCACTGGTAGGGAAAAGATGCCCGTATTGTTTGAGTGAGTTTGTCACTTAGCAGGCCAATTCAAATTAGTATAGAGCTAAACCAGCCAAACTAGCATATATAGCAATGGCAACATGACGGTTACCGAAATTAATAAGCAAGCGTCCTCTTTATGCATAATCAAAGTTATAGTGTAATGTGCTTTACATCTATTTTCTAAAAACTTTGAATATACAATATTAATTTTAACAACAGTTGTACGTGAAAAAGTATAGAAAATTGCGAATTTCATTTTGTTAAACAACGTAAATGAAAGTTACTAATTCTGCGAAGCTTATGAGTTTGATGCACATAACTAAGCATTTAACTGATTTCATGATTTTATATTATATAGATACCAAAAGCCTTTCAACGCATTTTGAACTAACAAACGTCTTAAATCGGACCATTGGTTTGATGCATTGTGATTCGAAATATACTTAGAAGTAGTAGAGGTATCAGTGTTAAAAAATCGTGAATTCTTGCATTTTTCAAAATCAATGCAGATCAATGTTAGTATTCAAAGCTACTTTTTTATGACTTTAACCTCATTGATTGTATTGTTTATTCTCTGTAAAGAGCAGAGATCTACAGCATCAAGTATTTACTAACCAAGTAATACAATTTGAGTAAAATTGTAGTTTTCTAAAGAATTCATAGAGCTCATCTGCTTTATATTTCATTTTTTTTTCTTTTTTTTTTTTTACATACATAAAAGCTCAGCTACGTGTTATTACACCACCTAAACATTTCCTTCTAATTTTATACATTAATATACATTTCTAATACCCGAGAAGCCCATACATATGTATCATTTTCGGAGTGGTAGTTGCTAATCAACATGCAATACATAGTACCTTCTCAAATGAACTTTTACATGAACAGTAGTTGTTGTTGTATCATTATTTGCGTTATATTTTATAAATTGGTACACTATATATAGTAGATGAATGAAATTATTTAATCTTATTGGTGAGGCAGTGTATGATTGACCTACAAACGAATATTGTATGTCTAAAAAACTGCGGATACTTAATTATACGCATAGAAGAAAACTCTTTCCACTCAATAACCAAATCAATTAGTCATCTAGATTTTATGCAAAAAAAGAGTAATTTGGATAGGAAATAGATTTATTTATTTTCACAAAAGAGAGAGTAAGAAATATCTTTGAGCGAAGTGAGTAACTTTATATTTTTTTTTTATCTACAATACAACTACGAAAAAAAGAGTTGTAGCAAGGAGATTTTTTATTATTGTTCTCCAGGTCTTTTAGCATTACAAGCAACAATTTTGACTTTATCAGCTGAAACAGTATCTTGATCGAATTTAAAATTTGGATTTTCAATTATGAAGGTCCAAACTTCATCACAGAAACGATAAGTATGTAAATGGCCCTATTAGAAGGATAATCACAATAAAACTAGTAAATAAAAACAAAAATTTTTTTTCTTTGTTACAACTAATAAAAACCTTTATATTTGCTTTATTTCTAACAAGTTGTGAAAGTGCTTCAGAGATACTTCTATCAAAAGTCATCAATACACGCATAGCTAATTGAGGATTGATATGTCCACTTTGAATTAACTCATCTAAGGAATCGGTTAAAGCCATACCGATGCTGCATTTTTAATATAAATGTTAGAAATACTCGCTACTTAAACCAGATTTTTGTAATAATTTTGAATGCAATCGTGTTGTACTCTATCTTGCTTACCTTGAGCGACGATATAACTCATAAAATGGTGTGCTGGACATGGTTAAAGAGGTTGTATAAAGAAAACTTGCTCCCACTATTTATAGGAATGGCTTGGCACAACGATTTAGCCAATCAATGTAGTAAGAAATGTGACGTATATCAGTGCTTTATCAAAGCTTATAAATAGAGATTGCTGTTCAAGCTATTCTTTTCATCAACAATTTTTTACTAATATCAGTAAAAGTTTATTGATTTTCATTATTATTGGGATTCGAGGTAGAGATAGATATAGAAACAGAAGAAGAACTGAAATCACAAATCACAACAAGCTGTCGCAATCTATTAATTTCCAATTGCATTTTTGTTAATTTTACATCCTTAATTTGAGAATCGGTTTTCAGTCAAACGATATATTCATATGAATGCTGCAATAGCAACACTTTGCTCATGAATTCAACTTTTCTTTCTTAATTTCTCGCACATCTTTCTTAGGTTTCCATGAATCACGAATAAAAAAACCTGTAATTTTTCCTCGTAGTGAATCAAAGCTTTGTTTAAGTGTATCTCTTCGTTTTTGCTCGGCTACTTTATGAACAGATTGTCGATTCTACAACAAGAGGCATTATTACTTCTAATACTCAATATCATGTCCATTTAATCTCTTAATTTCTGCTTCTGTGCTTCTATCTGGGCAAGCTATTGAGTAAGTAATCTTACTTGGTCAGATATGACAAATATTGGCGAAGCAATACTAATATTGGAACCTGCATTATTGATGATTTGGGCTTAATCAAGGGAATAATTTTTAAATAGTGACGGTAAAGCTGGAGAGCTAAATGGCGTAGAGTGTTGATCATTCTATTGTGATGTTTTCAATGGGTAGATTTGTTAGGTATTATGGGTGGCGATACAAGAC
The DNA here is from genome assembly GCA_016758945.1 of Mucor plumbeus. Classification (NCBI taxonomy): domain Eukaryota; kingdom Fungi; phylum Mucoromycota; class Mucoromycetes; order Mucorales; family Mucoraceae; genus Mucor; species Mucor plumbeus. Next base: position 25,925 of record JAEPRC010000063.1, read on the forward strand.
AAGTGAGAAGTTTCTATAGAACAAAATCCACGAAATGGGGTTAAAATAACTGTTTTAGGATATCTACCGGAAGTTAACTTGTAACGTAGATGTATTATATTAACGATGTGCCTCTAAATTTACAATTTGAGAGCATGTAAATGGATTTGGTGTAGTTAATGATATAGTATTTTGAAGAAAAGACATATTTAATACCGCTGCAGTTTCATCAATATTGGTGAGGCTATGCACTTTGTCTGTTGATGGTACATGTATGTTATCTAATTCGCCATCACTGAAGACTAATTTTTTCTCATTGAATTCTCTTGAAATAAGCTCATCAAACAAAGCATCTTCTTTTATTGTTGCATTGTTATTTTTATTTTCTGAAATAGAGAAGTATGCTGACGTATTAAGGCCAAATTGAACCAAAATTTTTAAAAAGGAATATAAATTAAACTCCATATGAAGAGATGAAATTGCAAAGAAAAAGAAGAGAAAAGAGTATTATCAAAATAAGATTTTTGTAAAATCTCTTGAGTATTTATTCATTTATAGACGAATCTAATTTTGATCATATAGCCAAAAAAAAAGTTGGTGGTACATAACCTCAAAACTTGAAATATTTATGATTCTGCCTGCATTTTGTATACTAATAGTTGCTTACTCGACATTTACTAGCTTTTTTTGTCAAAATTCAATGTTTGTATATAGCAGTTTATGCTTGATCTTGCAAAAAAAAAAAAAAAAAAAGTAAATTTAGTATGAATATTTAAGCTTTTATTCTCATTTTAGTATATCGAGCTTCTAGAATGAAGGATGGTGGATAATTTCATTGAATAAAGAAAAGTTTCACTGTACCAGTCAACGGAAGGTATATCTATTTTGATCTATCTAAAGGACGAAATTGATAGCACCATTTTGTTTCAGCAAATTTAATTAATGTCCGTTTCATAAAAAAAAAGGTGCATAATTTATGTTTTAAAATGTTTTTACAGCAGCTTTTTAGTGACATTTATAATATTTGCTAAATGCGATACCCATTGAAAGTATATCCACTATATGCTCCCATTTTTTTCTTGAAAAAAGCCCCAAATGCCCAAATTTCATGAGATTTGAGACAATATGTTATTTTAGAACATGATGGTATTTGAATTTTATGATACAACATTTACCTTATGAAAGTACAATGCGTTCCACAAAAATTTGTAACTTTTCTCCAATTAGATCCAAGATTTATGCTCATCATGATGAATGCCTACTACATTGGATAATCGATATTCCTTATACGTACAATATACCTGTTTGAGATTACTACCAAAATCTTACAAGGGCTGTTGAATACGGCAATACCACAGTTAAATTTATATGATTGATGATAAAAAGGCCAATTGGGCTTTCCTAAAGCAAGTATCTCTTCTGACCATTAGATGATGCGTAATAGTTTACCAAGGATGTATATACCATGCGGGTCAAGTTTTCTGCCTGACAGCATCATTATGATTTTGTAGAAAAGTTATATCCGCTTTTCTCGGGTAACACAGATAATTATTAGATGTTTATCTTGGGAAAGGGAGGAGTTGATTACCGAAAATACTAACAAAAATTCTATATGAAAAGGGTTGCATTTCAAATGGCCAAATGTCTCCGCATGATTACTGCTGTTTGTTGCAGGGAAAAGCTTCGGCTAAGAATTATTGACATGATTTTCAATATTTCTTTTCTTAAATGTGTTTACATGAAGTGATTAATAATACAATGTAGGTCACAATGCACATTATACAACCTAAAAAAATATTTATAAACACAAAACCTTACAATAGCAATTGCATCGTTTAGACTTGATTCGATGATTGATTATTAATGAAACTTTGAATATGTAGCAGAGGGGTTATATTATTTTAGCAATTCTATAAATGTAGTATACCAAGATAATATGTATACGGGGTTTTAATGAATATAGGCCTTCAGTACAACTTATCACGAGGTGGAAATAAGAAAAAAAAAAAAAGAGCGTTTTATTGCTAAGCAAGTTCTTTTCTTTCTTTTTTCCTTCTCTCTTCTCCTAAATAAACTTTTTTTCTTTCTTTTAAATAGTACAACTTCACCCTCTTCTATCTTTATTTCATATAAAATAACCCTTTTATTTTATATTATTTAGAAAAAAAAGAGAGAGATAACTACAAGAAAAGGAGAGAAAGTCTTTTTTTTTTCTTTTCTTTTTCCTTATTTACAACCAAACTTGAAGAAAATAACGATAAATATATACATTACATAAAAACAAATATTAAAGATGCCAACTTCAGCTTCTACAAGAATCATTCGATTAACAGTGATTGCAGCAGATGGATTGATTAAGAAAGATTTATTCTTTAAAATGCCCGACCCTTTTGGTATTAACATTAATATTTTCAAATGTAAATGTATATATACTTAATATATTTTCTGTTTTAGCTGTTGTAACTGTTGATGGAGAACAAACACATACAACAACAGTAATGAAAAAGACACTCAATCCATACTGGAATGAAAGTTTTGACTTGTATGTTGTTGCTTTAATGATACATTTCCTTGTAGTTTATTAACTCTTTTTTTTCTTTTTTTCTTTTTTTTTTTTTTTTTTCTTTTTTTTGCTAATTAAATACAGAAAAGTAACAAATGAAAGTGTTATTGCAGTCCAAGTATTTGATCAAAAGAAATTTAAAAAGAAGGATCAAGGCTTTTTGGGTGTTATTAACATTCAAGTATCAAAAGTATTTGACCTTGATGTTGGTGGAGATGGTATGTTTGCTGTTGTTGTGTGATACTATTTAAAACTCCTTTAACCCGTTTATTCAACATCACTTTTATATAATTATATATAAAAATAGAAATGTTAACTCTTGAATTGAAAAAGTCCAATACAAATGAAGCTGTACATGGAAAACTTATTTTGAACTTGTCTACAAATGTAAACGTACCAATTCGTAACGGTACAGATACCCTTGCTCCTGGTAATTCTGCTACTGCAACTACTTCATCAAATAACATTAATACAACTTCATTATCATCACATTCAGCAAATGAGACATCATCACCTAATCCTGCTGTTGCTGCGCTGGCTGCTTCAGGAAGTAATGCTGCCGCTAATTCAAGCGCTAACCTATCAACAAATTCTACTTCAAATGATAATAATGATTTACCTCCTGGTTGGGAACGTAGAGTTGATCATTTGGGTAGACCTTATTATGTTGATCACAATTCTCGTACAACTACTTGGAAGAGACCTTCTGCAAGAACTGCCCAAGATCAACAGAATCAAACTGAATTGGAACGTCTTCGTCATAATGCTCGTGGATTACCTGAAGATAGACCTAATAGTGCTGCTGTAAGTGCTGTATCATTGGAAAATCAACCTTCTCCAGCTTCAAACGCTGCACCATCCGTCGCACCAGCTACTACTACTACTGCTGCTGCTGCTGCTCCACCTACCACATCTAGTATTGCACCTTCAAATACAAATGGATCTGGTCCAAATGCTGGTAATGTTACTGTACCTAACAATAACATGACTTCAGCTGGTTCTGGTCCTCTTCCACCTGGCTGGGAAATGCGTACTAGCGCTGAAGGTCGTCCTTATTTTGTAGATCACAATACTCGTACTACTACTTGGGTTGATCCTCGTCGTCAACAATATATCAGTACTATTGGTCCTGGATCTAATCTTCAAGTACAAGTTCAACCTGTTTCTCAATTAGGTCCATTACCTTCTGGTTGGGAAATGCGTTTAACAAGTACTGGAAGAGTTTACTTTGTTGATCATAATACCAAGACAACTACTTGGGATGATCCTAGATTACCTAGTAGTCTGGATCAAAATGTACCTCAGTATAAGAGAGATTTCCGTCGTAAATTGATCTACTTCCGTTCTCAACCTGCATTACGTCCTGTTCCTGGTCAATGCCACATCAAAGTCAGACGTGATCACATCTTTGAAGATGCTTATGCTGAAATTATGCGTCAAGCTCCTGCTGATCTGAAGAAACGTCTTATGATCAAGTTTGATGGTGAAGATGGATTGGATTATGGTGGTCTTTCAAGAGAATTCTTCTTTTTGTTATCTCACGAAATGTTTAATCCTTTCTATTGTTTATTCGAGTACTCTGCTCATGACAACTATACTCTTCAAATTAACCCTCATTCAGGTATCAATCCCGAACATTTGAATTATTTCAGATTCATTGGTCGTGTAGTTGGTCTTTCTATCTTCCATCGTCGTTTCTTGGATGCTTTCTTTATTGTATCCTTTTACAAAATGATTTTAAACAAGAAGATTCTTGTCGCTGATATGGAAAGTGTAGATGCTGATTTTTATCGTAGTTTAATGTGGATTTTGTAGGTGTTACAGTCCAACTAATTTTGCGGATTTTTACTCATTTTTTTGTACTTTTAGGAACAATGATATCACTGATGTTTTGGAACTTACTTTCTCTACAGATGATGATCGTTTCGGTGAAGTTGTTACTGTAGATCTAATTCCTAACGGTCAAAATATTGATGTTACTGAAGAGAATAAGAAGGAATATGTGAAGTAAGTCTTGATAGTATTTTCTTGGCAAAAAAAAAAAAAAAATCTAATTATAAATTTAATATTAGCTTGGTTACAGAATGGCGCATTCATAAACGTGTAGAAGAACAATTCAAAGCCTTCAAGGAAGGTTTCAATCAATTAATTCCTCAAGATTTAGTAAACGTTTTCGATGAACGTGAATTAGAACTTTTGATCGGTGGTATTGCCGAAATTGATGTTGATGATTGGAAGAAACACACTGATTACAGAGGTTATACAGAACAAGATGATGTTATTCAATGGTTCTGGAAATGTATCCGTACTTGGGATAGTGAAAAGAAATCTAGATTATTACAATTCACAACAGGTACTTCACGTATTCCTGTCAACGGATTTAAAGATCTTCAAGGTAGTGATGGTCCAAGAAGATTTACAATTGAAAAGTCTGGTGAAGTGACGCAATTACCAAAGGCTCATACATGGTAAGAGACATAACGAAACTATTGCAATTTACATCAACTAACTCTTTATTTATATAGCTTTAATCGTATTGATATGCCTCCTTACAAGTCTTATGAAGTATTGGTTGCCAAATTAACAATGGCTGTGGAAGAAACTGTTGGCTTTGGTCAAGAGTAAACTTCTTTTATTGTTCATTTATCCCCCCCCCCCTCTCTCTCCGCCCTACCCTTTCTCTGTTATAATCATCCTCATCACTTAACCTTTATTAACCTGCAAATTCCAACTTATCACTCTTTCTTCTCTCTTTTATCTCTTACTGGCCCCAGCCTCTTCCCATCCTTTTTTTTTATCGTAATTATATTTCTATTTCTCTTTTTTTTTTACTATAAAAAACGTTTCAAATATCATTATAAACATGGAAAGAATTGAAAATTGACTGAGCTGATTACACAAAGTTTTCTGTAGTTAAATTTGTACTTTAATCATGCAAAAATTTGTAAATAATTTGTTGACAGGTTACTGTCAATTTAAAAATAATTTCAATCAGATCAAAATAGTCCTACATACAATGAAAATTAATTCAAATCGCAACAAGCAGCGACGACTTGCCACGAAATTTATATACAGTAATTGTTTGCACTAAAAAAGGCGCCAAAGAATCTACAGTATTTAAGCTTTAGATTGAGACAAAGCTAGTTTTTTTTTGATGAATTAAATGTAAATCTACCTTTTTTCTGTCTAAATTTTATTTTCATTTCGTCAAGCAAATTATCTGAATTCACATTTGGTTCATCCAAAAAAAAAAGAAAAAAAAAAAACTAATTTTGTATCAACCTAAAATTTTAATACTGTGGTAAGAAGGGAGGATAATAATCAAAATAATTTCAATGCCTCTAAGTTTGGAACACAAAGCTGCCGAATTATTGTTCCAAAATGATAATTAAATACATATATTACGGAATAAATTTATCCATTGGCATATATAAATTTTGCAAAAGATTTACTGATAAAAATTTCAATAAATTTCATATCAGTTTTTAACGGTTTTTTGCATAAAAACACCAAACTTTAGACTTATTTTAAGAAAATAATTTATTCAAATGCTAGATAATAGAATCACCTACGTTTCTAAAGAAATTTAACATATATAGCTGTATTTTTCGTCGAGTAATCAAACTTTTCATGATTTTTTTCGAAACATGAAAAAATCCATGACTGATAACCCTTGGATTTTCAATGGATTTTATTACGATATCGTTTTTAAACCTTTCTTTTTGATATCTCTACCAAAATTTTTTTATAGATAGCTATCAATAAGAACTATGTTTTAAATAAAAGATTGTGATATTTCATAAGAAGACAACACTGTAAGCTGCGATATAAAATTAAAAATTACAAAGAATAAAAGTTATTAGATTATTGCAATATTCAAGTAGTTTTCTGGGAATAATAAAATGAGCAAATTTTATCATAAAAGAACTATGTATTATCTTGCTTTTATGCTGAGAAACACATCATGAAATTCTGACTGATAAGCAGCAAAACTCTTAGAAAGGTTTTTAAAGATTTATTCAAGGCTTATAATACATATTTGGCAAAAACCATAAATAGCAAATACTACCTGAACATACTAGATACACAAATAAACTTTTATTTGTCTACTTTATGGTATAAAAAATGGGAAATTACATATCGCAAATATGCTTTATTTTATTCAAAATCCCGGAAACTAAAGATTTTGGCTCCGAAGCAGATAACTTTAGAGTAGCAACTGTATTAATCTTTCCTTAAACTCATTAGAGCAGATACTTAACTGCAGTTATTTAAAATAGTAATTGACATATTAATCGGGAAAGTCATTTAATTTGGATACTACATTTGATTGAAGATATCCTTGTTAGTTGCGTACATATTCATAAAATAATTAAGCGTTGTAACTTCATGTAATTTACAATGAATTTAAGTTAAAATTTTATTGTTTGATTATCATAAAAGGGAATATATTAATTGAGAAATTAAAAAAGCTGTATGCAATAGAATTAAAGAAATTGTACATTTTTAAGAAAAAGATGGAAAAGTTATTTACAATAGATAGAGAAAAAGAAAGATTTAGGCTTGAACACCAAAATCCCAAATACGAATTTCACCTTGACAATCAGCACTGACAACTTTGGTATCACTCAAAGAAACAGAAGTTACAGCAGCAGTATGACCATCAAGACAATGCATTGGTAATCCACTTTCAATATCCCAAAGTTTGAGCGAGCCATCATTTGAACCAGAGACTAAACGAAGTTTGTCATAAGCCAATGTCCAAATACCTTGTACATGACCAAACAATGTTTGAAGGCATTCACCAGTTTCAAGAGACCACACCTTAATAGTGTTATCTAAGGAGCCAGAGATAACAACTTGTTCAGATGAACGATTGCAATCACTAACGATGCTACTATTATCGCTTGTGTTACTAGAATTGCTTCCACGACGACGAATCAAAGCGGTAGATACTGTAGCATCTTCTTCTTCATCACTGCTGCTACTACTACTACTACTACTGTTTCCACTAGAAATACGTCTAATAAGTACTGGTTTCTTGATTTGTTGCTTAAAGAAAGTATGCAGGAAACCAGGCATACTGGGAATAGCAGTTTGAACAGGCGCCATATGACCACTAAGAACACGAGCACAGGAGCGCTTTTCAAGATCCCAAATACGAATGGAACCATCTTCAGAGCTGGAAACAAGAGTAGTACTATCTTTATGAATGCTGACATGATTGACAGCTTTAGTATGACCACTTAAAGTAAAGCATTCACCAGTTTGGAAATTCCAAATTTTGATAGTAGAATCAGCAGAACCACTAGCTAAAATACGGCAGTTGAAATTTAAATGAACAACGCCATCAGTATGGCCCTCCAAAGTACGAATACATTGACCAGTATGATAATTCCAAATACGAAGAGTATTATCCATTGAGCCAGTAACTAATTTGGTGTCATCAAACTGAAGTGTACGAATACAACGAGCATGTCCTTTTAAAGTACGCAAGACTTCTCCTGTTTCTAAATTCCAAACAATAGCAGTTTTGTCATAAGAGCCAGTAATTAAGATGTTTTGTGCTTCACAGAATTGAAGAGAACTAATACCAGCGCTGTGTTGATTTTTAAAAACTCGAGAAGTAGCAGTATTACGCCTCCAATTGCGTTCTACAACTAAACGTTCGCTGTAAACATCTTTCCAAGGTCTACGATCAACACGCTTAGCAGGAGGAGCAACTTCTTCTGCACAAGGAGATTCAGAGCGAGCACGTTTACTGACACGAACAACTTTTCGCTTTTGAAGAAGAGGAAGACCCCAACCACATTTAGTGCATTTTTTATTAATATGCTGTTCGCACATACGATGCCAGAGGGTATCATCATCAGCTAATAATTTCCAATGTTTGCTTACTTGAGCAGCTGAACAAAGAGACGATGCATCTAATAAAGTAAAAATTTGTTTGGTGATTTCAGGTGGAAATACAGCTGTAAAATCAGTACATAATAATGGTTTAACGGCGTTGGAAATGTAAGAAAGTTGAGGTGTACATGAGGAAGCTAAAATTCCCTTCAAAATCAAAAGTCGTTGTTGTTTCGACGATTGTTGATAAATGTCCCAAACTTGAGATATTTGCGATTGATTCTCCTCTGAGAAAGAGTTTAATTCCTTATTTATCAAATAGTTAATAATCTATATGAATATTATAATTTTTTTTTTTTTTTTTTTTTTTTTTTTTTTTACCTTTTCCAAGTAAATTGTATCAATATCATTCTTATTTCTAGTCTTGATCAATTCAGGACTATGTCTATAACAATAAGTTGGTACTTTGGTAGTGCAGTTCATAATGAAAGGAATATGGATAAAGGAGAGAAAACTCCAAATCAATTGGGGGTAAAAAGAAAAAGGGATTAAAAGATACTATTAAACCAAAGAAAGATGTTCCTTTATAATATGCTTAATTTAAAATATCTGATGAAATGGCGCAATTCGATTCCATGTATTTGTCCAATGGTCAGTATCTAATCTTTTTGATTGGATATTGATTGTGCCATAATTTTCATTTTGTATTGGAATACATTAAATCCCAGTAGGATTCAAAGCTTTCAGCCTGTCTTATAGCTAGCCATCAACTGCATTTACCAATTAAATTGCTTGAATATTTCGTCTTTTTCTTGATCCTGACTTGAATTTGATTTTAATTTCAAGATCAAAAAGAGTATATTTTGATAGAAAAATTACTTGTATATATCTCATAGTGCTACCTTATTGTTCACATTTTATTTTTTTTTATTTGTTGTTGTAACACCATTTACCTTGAAAGTTGCGTGCTATTCCGAAAAATGGGCAAAAATGTAGACCGGAGTTGGCTGTAGTATTGCGACATCAGCTGCCAAATATAACGGCTTGAAACTTCAAAACCATTGCTATCTTTAGACCAATCATATCTTTCTGAAAATTTACAATGGAAGTATTTGTAATGTTTCCTATTTATGCTCCGTAAATAAATGAAATGCCAATGAAAAAAACCTCTCAAATGTATATGCAATATGGCAACAATAAAAGTTTATATGAGTCTATTACCAAGTAAAAATTAGACAGCAGAAATTTTGAGACCTTAAGTATCTTGAATACCCTCTCCAGCGAGAGATATGTCTAAACAAATCCATATCTTGGGCAATCTTTAACGCTGAATTTTTTATTGTATTAATCATATCAATTTTAATTTTTTTATCTTACAAATTCTTATATTTGAAATTTTATTATTGATTCTTTTAGTCAAAAAAAAAAAAAAACAGGAACCTTCTGGTTCATTATGATTAAATATTATATGTTTTCTTTAAAACGTATCAATGTATTAACAACATTGAATACTTCTGGTAAACATCATGGTAAATTTATAAATAAAAAATTATACTACATGACATTTGGAAATAATTTTAATTGGCAACACTTGACAATTAATGTATATAATCTCGTCATTTTTATTGATTAAGACTCTATATGCTTACACATGTAGTCTATAATTATGCATATGTGAAGCCCAATGAGAATTGGAATGTAATATGAACTTGCGCTTATAATTACATAGCATTCTATTTCTCCAAATTGCATTCAATTTGAATAATCTGCAATAAATGTTTTATTAAAATTTCTGAATATTTACAACCATATAACTTTAAATGTCAATATAAAAGCCTAAAAAAAATATTAATTGTATTCTGAAAATTTTGTCTACATTTTCTTACCATGCTTAACAAAATTCTGTTGCCCATTGTTGGTAAACAATTCTTTAATTTATCTTATTCATCATGGAATTTGGTCGGAATTTCGTATTGTTTCAGAAATGAAATATCGTTGATAGATTGACAGAACTACATAATTCAGCGTAACCAATATTGTGCAAGTAATAATAGTGCAAAATATATAAATCACTCAAAAAACACATGAGATTTCATTTGTTATTGACTTTTAGTACTTCGAGAAAAGTACACAGAAAGTTCTTCAAAGCTTCCATTATTTTCTTTGCGTCAGCGTTTTATTATTGACATTTGGTATACACTTTCTTTAAAGAAATAGAACACATTTTAATGGATAAAGTATTATACGTTCACTTGTTTATATTAATACTTAAACAAAAAAATAACAGCAATAAATAATAAAATATTGCAACAAATCGGGTTCAACAGAGATATTTTGCCACAGTATCTAGAAATATTCAGGTATGCTAACCCCTTATTTCTTTCCATAAATACGGAAGTAATTTATTTGATAGCAAAACCGAAACCTATATAAAAGCATATACTATATGATTATTATGTATCGTAATAATTTTTTTTTTGGCGACGCAGCATGTAGCCGCAGTATTGTAAGACGGTAATACAGATTGTATTACCTGCATTTTGACAATTCTTATATATACTTTTGATCATTCAAACCATCTTTTTCTCTAATACAAAAGTTCTACTCGCACCAAAATTATGATTGATTCTAAAGATTTTGAGGTATATATACATTGTATACATTTTTGCCGTATTTATTACTGTCATTCAGAAAGCTTATATTATGTTTATTTAGGTTAATTTTCCACCCTCTGACAGTGTCTCAGATATGAAATTTTCTTCACAAGCAGACTTTTTAGCAGCATCTTCATGGAATAGTCAAGCAAGTATTGATTTAAATGTTATTGCAAATAGCAGATACTAATACTATTGTAATAAAAATAGGTTTGCATTTATGAAGTTCAGTCTTCAGGCACCACTGTACCCAAAGTAGCATATACACATGAAGCACCAGCACTTTGTGTGGATTGGAGTAAGGTATAAATAATATATGCAATGAGTAAATAAGAGCTATGAATTAACAATTTGAATGTTTAAATAGGATGGCACAAAAGTAGTTTCCGGTGGAGCAGATAAAGCAGGTAGAATATTTGATATTTCCACAGGCCAATCAACTCAAATTGCGCAACATGATGATACTATCAAATGCATTCAATATTTGGACCAAAGCAATATTGTTGTCACAGGTAGTTGGGATAAAACTATTAAATATTGGGATACACGTTCATATCAACCTGTTGCTACCATTCAGCTACCAGAACGTTGTTATTCTATGGATTCAAAAGGCTCCTTACTAGTGGCTGGAACTGCTGAAAAGCATATTTGTGTCATTGATTTAAATAATCCAACAGTTATTTTCAAGGTAAAAAGAAACAACTTATGATTAGCTGAAGAATCTAATATTTATTATCTTTAAATACATTTATCATAGCAAACAGTATCCCCATTAAGATGGCAAACACGCGTAATCAAGTGTTACCCGGACAGTAAGGGCTACGCTGTCGGATCAATTGAAGGAAGAGCCGGTTTTCAATATTTGGAAGCAAAGGATGCGTCGTAAGTCTGAAGTGTCAATTGTCTTTTACTTTTAAATAATTTAAAAATGCCAATTTCCTTTGAATTCAGCAAAAATTTTACTTTTAAATGTCACCGTGATGATGCCAAGAATGTGTATGCGGTAAACGATATCAATTTTCATCCTATTTACGGAACGTTCTCAACATGTGGAGCCGATGGTACAGTTAGTTATTGGGACAAGGATACAAGGTTACGTTTAAAATCATTTTCCAAGACAAATGGACAAATTACTAGCACAGCGTTTAATAGAAATGGCAGTATTTTTATTTATGCTGTAGGTTACGATTGGTCAAAGGTATGTAGTCATTTAATTGATATATAAAGATCGATTTCCTAGATTAACATTATCGCTGTATTTAGGGTTATAAACATTCATCAGTATCAATTACTAACAGAATCTTCTTGCACGCTGTCAAAGAAGAAGAAATCAAGCCTCGCCCAAACAAAAAGCGCTAATTTTACAAATCAGATTTACAAATAAACATACGTTTGAATCAGTAAACCAAGCAAAAGAAATACAAGGCAAGTTGTTTAAACATTACAAAACGGATATATACATACAATAATGTTTTATGCTATATTTATTTAGTAGAAACATTTTACTAGTAGTTGGTCAATTATCTTTGTTTTCACAACCTTCTGTATACACTGCTCCAAAAAAAAAGGAGAACAAAGGGAACGCTTTTTACATGAGTTTATATCGCAATACTCAATTCATTGATTTGATTGTTGCCAGATAATCTCTGTGTATAAAAATTTTATATATACCTAATTTTATATGTATAATATGAATGTTATACATAGCTCTTTTTTTTTTTGAGAATCCTATTATACATTGTTTTTCACATGTATTCAATAATAGATACACACCTAGCTATTAATATTTTATGAAATTGTTCTTAAATATTATGAAGTTTTAGTGGGCTTTTTCTTTCTTTTTGTAAAATATGTATACTTTACTTCCATTCCAGTGCTATAACTTGAGTTTTCATTGAGGTATTCTCCCAGAAAAACGTAATTTGGGTGAAGCCAAGCAACAAGATTAAATGTTTAAAGATTTTGTTTTACCTCGAATAGAACAACAGTTCTGATTCAAGTTATATTAATAGTACCTCAGTAATCTTTAGTATGCTTTTTTTTTTGTTCTGTTTTAAAATAATATTGCTAGATTTGTTCAATTTTGTAAATGGAAATGATGAACAAACGCTGTTTTGCGTCAAACTGAGTTAAAACAACGAAGTTGTAATTTTTCATTTAAAACTTTTTCTAAAAATAAATAACGTAAATTACGCAACAAAACGCATAGTAAGTTGGGTTTGTGAATTAAACAGTTTTTAAAGATGTTTTGATTTTACGTCGAACTGTACTAATGACAACAACACCAAAATGTTACTACAGTCATGACTCGATTTACTGGACATGGTGGGAAATGGAAAAGTGTCCGTTGTTAAATCAATTTTTCTACTTTATTGAATCAAGTTTTTACATTACAAAAAGTAAGACGGAGTATCAATTGGATATAATTTGAAATTTATTTCAAAATAATGCATTATTATTGAAAGAAGTTGAAAGTTGCATAAAATTGTAAAATATTGGATTTTAAAAGTAAAATGACTAGTAGATTTGGTTATTTTCTTATATCTTTTAGAAATTACGTAAGAAATCATCTCAACTTATTATTGGTTTGATACTATTTTATCCAATAGTCTATTTAGATTTTGTAATTTAATGGACTCGTCCAAACAGCTTTTCCACCAATTCGCTATATTGAAATAGTGGAAATTAGCAGTAAAATTTCTTGACCAAAATCGGAAAAGTCAAAAATGTTCGTTAAACAAAGTTTCCTTAATTCATGGGTGCACTAAATCTAGTTATAACTGTATAAACTTTCTATCAAGCTTCAACCCTAACAACTTATAGTAAAGATCAATCAGCATAATGTGGGTTTAATCACACCATTATCATCAAGGGCCTCCGAACCCTATAAATATATCGATTGGCTATTATCACCAAGAAAGATATCTGACAAGGGATATTAATGGCTAAATATGGATTTAGGACAATTAACTAATCTCTCTGGTAAAAAACTATATAAAGTGGCCATTCTTTTATTACAATATACCCTTAGCTATAATTTAACTTGATAATAAAACCCTTCATTTATATAGTTAAATTCTCATTGTTTTTTTTATATTTTTTCCGTGAATATCTAAGAATATTCCACAAGAGCATTGAAGAACGAGTCTGGAAATCGGATATAAGAAACGCCTGGTTTATTATTATATCTCAATCAATTAACCGAAAGGCGAGGACCACTTATATCATGACACCATACCCTTTAACCTCAGTAGTTAATCAATTAAGTAGCTGTCAAGATATATCAAATCATAATCCAGGTAAGACAAGCGCAGCATTGAAACTAGACAGCTTACAAATTCTGCAAGGGCGGCTTAATTATGATTGATCAACATGAATCTATAAATTACTTTCTAACAGATCTAATAGTTCAATACCACCCTTAATTGTGCCTCAGGAATTCAATACTAAATCATTATAAATGGCCATACTTTTATATCAAAATAAATGTTATCTTGTTTTTATTGTACAGTTGAAATACTGGATTTATCGAGACTTGTTTAAAATAAGTTCAACGTAAAAAGTACCGTTTTATTATGAGCTTATAGAGAGGGTTTATATACTAATTGGATGAGTGAATTAAATGTGAATAATAGTATAATTAGAATAAACATGTGGATATTGTGTGAATATAATAGAATCATGCTTCTATACAGTCCCATAGTAGTATGATGATAACCGCATGGAATGTAGCATTGTATAATTTGCATGTCAAATATCATGGTTTGACAAATGCTCTAAACTGGTAATTCGGTAATTCCTAATTCTGATAGATCAGTACTGTTGCATCCACAGTTCTGTGTAGTATTTATCTTGGTTAAGATTATTGCACAACTTAGTAGGACATGTTCTGTATTGCTGTGTAATATGTTATAAAGCTCAGTTAATATCGTGTAATGTGGAACTATGGTATCACATAGGTTTGATTGGATATATAAATATGTACTTATTTAGATTAGTCTTAATTAAAGAAGTTTGGATATAAAAGAGATGCTTTCCATCTTATAATAAAGTTCTTTAGTTTTTGTGTGTGATTTAATTTAACCAGTTCCTTTTTTATTAAATTATACATTTTTTCTTGCAACAACAATATTTATCTTAAATCTTGTGGCAATTCAGGTACTGATTAATTATTAGGCATTCTTTTTAATTATACTCTTTTTTTAAGTACAGTATCGCAAATCAGATCATTATACGATATGCTCTGAGAGCATACAGGAGGTCAGAGTGCGTATGTTAGAACACTTTTTATAACGTTGCCTTAAAAACTCTACTAAAAAATTCTTTCAAAGAGTAGATTTACTACATATCCAGCTCGAATTACAGGGCACTACGGGAAAAAAAAAAGTAAAATGAGGTATAAACTACAACTTCTCTGAAAAAGCTACTGTATAATTCGCTGCAAAAACTGTTTTTTTATATTAAGATTATAATAATTTTAGGTAAAAAAATAAATAACTGCAAATTTTAAAATCGCTAAATTCGTGTTTTTTTCCCATAGTGGGGCTTACATTATCAAAATCCGTTTTATGCGAACTGTATCTTAAAATACCAAGAAAATCACCACAAAACTTACTTTTTAGGTGATAATTCTTGCAATTTTAGAGAAATCTGAAAGAGTAATATTTCAAAACAAATATATAAGGACGAAGAATAAAGTTAAAAAAAATTCCAATTAAGCTCATAAATTATTTATAAAGATATTTCTGTTAAAAGCGTAAAAAAACCCAACTTCAATGGGCGGTAACTCGAGATAGAAACCGTCTAAGCATATACTTCATAAGCCAAAAATGGTTCTTTTATTTGGCTTTATCATATTTTACTATAAAATCAATTTTGAAAAATCATGAATTTTCCCCTTGTATACCCTCGTCCAGAATTTGACTTTTTTGAAAAAAGCTAATAACTCTATGAAAAATAATGCTAGAGTGACGAGTAATGCCTCATTTAATAGGTATTTTGTTGCGTTATTTGTCTATAGCACTAGATTTAATGTTTTACTATATAAGTATTTTTAAAATCTCTAAAAACTGGTTTTTATGCTTTTGCTTTTTCTACAAAATTTTTGGTGATAAATGTTTTCAATAAATATACCATTAAATACAAAATTAAATTTCATGCTGAGATTACTTAATAGAGCTAGCCAGGTTACTATACACTTTCGATGTCAATTTTGTATCTTCGAATTTTAAGATTATTTTTATCAGTTTTTCATTATCAGAGAAAAATTTTTATTTTAAATCACCGCCAAGCCTGAGATGTATGA
Source organism: Mucor plumbeus (assembly GCA_016758945.1). Lineage (NCBI taxonomy): Eukaryota > Fungi > Mucoromycota > Mucoromycetes > Mucorales > Mucoraceae > Mucor > Mucor plumbeus. The sequence goes on from JAEPRC010000063.1 coordinate 42,273, forward strand.
AAATTTAAAGAAAACTCATCGGAATTGTTACTTTTTGCAATGCAATGGCATATAGGGGATGTTTAAATCAGAAAATATAGTAGCTGCAAATGAAACAACTCATTGTAAATCGAAACAAGGTAATAAAATAGTTTTCGATTCGGATACTTTTTTAATTGAATTTACATAAGTTGTTTGTACATTTATGTGGAATAAAGGATTACATTTATTAAATTCGACGAGAAATTTTTTTTCAAACATCTCTTTATTTGTATTTTATATCATCTAAATCATGCAATATGTCGTATTATGATAGTGGTGAATAATATTAAATTCACAAAAATTTTTTTTTGCCGTGGTGGTGTGGTATAATAGTATAATTACAAATCTTCTATGCATTATGTTTTTTTTTCAGATAAATTTTTCTTTCTTATAATAAATAGCAACAGTTAATTACAATTACAATGCTGGTTATGTCTTAACGTCTCCTTTGTTGACTCTTTTTGTCCAGTGAGTTCTCCCACATTGTAAATTTCAGCTGTATTTAATAGTAAAATTTATTCTATATTATATGAATTTACCAAACTAGTCGATCAAACCTTTATTAAATACTTTTTTTTTTTGCATTTTTTTTCTTTTATCCGTATTTCAAATTATTAGATATAAATTTACTGCGTTATTACTCTTAAATTTTAATAAAAAAACATGTGCAAATTGAGAAAATTTCTGTCATATATCCACTGAGAGGATATTTACACTGAAGATTGACATTATAAACATGCATGTGCGAAGGATTTTAGTGCGTGTCTTTTAAAGAAAAAAAAAAAACTTTTTTCCTCTTCTTGAATTTTTTTTTCAACGGTGTTTATGGTTTAATAAACTATTTCAAATTAGATATAGTATTAAATCAACCAAAGTTAGCTGACACGGCAATGGAAGCTACCGAGATTAATGATCAAATATTCTCTTCATATATAATCAAACTTATAATGCAATGTATCCTACATATATTTTTGAACTTCAGATATTGATTTAAAAAAAAAATGTGAAAAATCAATTACCAGAAAATTACAAACCTTTGTATTGCAAAATAAATTGTTTTATTAGGTGGACAACGTCAATTCTGTATCCGGGTTTTATATTTATTGTTATGAGCCAAAAATCTTTTTAACTAGAAAAATATCAACGGCTGACAAGTATAAATAATGGTTGCAATTCTGACAACTATGTGAAAGAACTAGGCATTCTTCAGTCAACAATGCGAAACAATAATATTTTAAGTCACTTAGTAGTAGTACTTAGTCTTTTATATATTCTGTTATTGTAAATGTACAAGTTTAGCAAATTTTAAATTTAAACGAATTACGCAAAAGTGGCTATCGTACTAAATAATCAGATTCAGTTCTAAATGATAGACGTATACGATGTCTCATATATATACATATTTGTAATATAATTAAATAATAATAATGATATCACCTATAGATTTGTTTTCTATATTAGAGTACCAAAGTTTGCTTTATAATATTAAAATACAATGCCAATTGGTGGGAACAAGAAATATACACAAATAATATACTGTATATCCTTTCACCGCAAGTTTTTGAACTTATACTACTCATTCCAGTGCTATAAAAACTGTCGAAATCAAGCGCGCAACAGTTGTATGCGTAGTGTATAAAGTGGCATATCTCTACGTCATGTTTCTTTATGGTTTAGTGCTTCTTGGTATTCTATATGCAGAAAAGTAAATAAAACTACACTCATATCAAGGCATTTGCTAGCAACTAAATCAATTCGAAAATTTATGAATTCTTTAATTCAACCACGCATTAAAAATAGAACCATTTTCTCTTTTGAATACATACTGTTTAATAGTGCTTTTTATTTGATTTGTGCGTGCCTGAATTTTCAGTATCCTGTCGATCCCATCCACATCGCTTTTATTACTCCGCAAAATAATGCGCCCAACAATAAAGTTGACCAAATGCATCTGTTCATCGTCCTTATAAATATTCGCGACGATGTGTACTATATAATATATAACATGAAAATATCTCAGATTTAGAAACAATCAATCAGTAGTATTCAGACATATTGTTACACATATGATGCTGCTAAACATTCCTGTGATTGGAAAATATAGTATAAATGATGTAAGTTTCAAGGTGACACTATATACTCTACTAACTCTGAATGCATTACTTACTACATGATTGTTGTTGCTGTTGCTGTTATTATTACTATATAGTCATATCGTGACATTAGATTATTTTATCAATTTATCTCCTTGCATTATATATAGTATAAAGGGATCATCATTTTCATCTACATTTTTTTTTACTTTTTTCTTTTGGGCATCCTTTCTACATTTTACGAGTAATATGTCAAAAGTGATTAATATCGTTGTTACAGCACTTATACTTGCAAGCTTAATTCTACAAATTCTAGTATTGTTGGGCAATTTTAGTGGATTACGATCTGTTTATATTGCTCGCCTTGACTTATCAAATCCTTCTAGTAGCGGCGGATTTCTGAATGATATATTGGATAAAGCAACAAATGTTTTATCTGATAATATACCTGATTATTTTACATTGGCATTGTTTGTTGCTTGTGAAGGCAAGAGTTCAAATGAAATTGTTTGTACACCAGCAACATTTGGTTATAATTATAGTACGTAATGTATTCATAATGCGATTATACGCATCAAACACTAAAATACGCCTTTTTTTTTTTCGAATAGACACTACAGGCATTTTACAGACAATAGAAAATCAAATCCCTGACTGGGTTCACTCAACATTGACAGGTATTCAAGGCGGTGTATTCATTCCTTCGGTGATCTTTTGCTTTATTCTATTGTGTTACAATTTCTTTCACCAAATTAGTGAATACAGAGCAAAGCACCAAATTGGATTATGTCGCAAAATAATGATATTTTTATTATCAGTAATCACATTTCTATTTTGTCTAGCAACATTTGTTATACAAATTGTTGTATACAATATGGTCAAGAATAACATCGACAAGGCCAAAAATAGTTTATTTGGAGGATTAATTGACAATCTTGTGATAATCACTACCAAATCTGGACCATCGATTTGGATGTCATTGGCAGCATTTATCTCATTATTTTTTGTTATAGTACTATTATGTGTTAGTATATGCTGCATTGGTGGCGGTAGATCAAGAAGAACCCAAGAAGATACCTACGAAATGGATCGTGTATAAAACTACGTGTAACATTTCAACAAAAGAGCGGGAAATGATAACCTTGTCTGGACCCCTCTTTTTGCGTAATTTTCATTATTATATTATTTAATTGTATTGTTACCTCCAATTATACTTGACTTTATTACTATTATTACTATTAAATTAATCTGTATATCATTTGTCCTTTTTTTTTATTTTATTTTATTTTTATTTTCCCTTTCTTTTCTTTTTCACAAAATAAATATTATTTTTATTTACTTTATTTGAGAATCAGAAATTTTGAAGGGTTTATTTTTGTGAAAAAAATCTTACTTGATATAGAATGGTAATCAAGGGAAAGAAGATAGTGCCATTATTATTGGTTGTTTCCGCTGCAGTGCATGGCGTAAGTACACAAAGTAAGTGCAATACATTTTTAAAAGATCAAAAGGCATGTGTAATTAACATTTTTGTCACCTAGCAACCAATAATACTGCAACTACTAGCAGTAATTGCCAACCAACAAATTGTTTATCTGTTTGTTCACCAAGTTGCAGCACTGACCAAGTGTGCACTAAAAAATCAATGACAGATTGTGGTATTTGCCCTGCATTACTTTGTATGAGTCGAACTTCTTTAGGTTTACCTCCTATAACTACTACAAGTGCATCAGATCAAAATTCATCAAATGATACAGGCGTTTTAGTGGGTGGCATAGTGGGTGGTCTTGTTGGTTTTGGCATTTTAGTGGGAATAGGGATTTATTGCTATATCAAAAAGAGTAAGCGAGGTAAATTGCCATTTGCATTTACAAATGGTAATGCTTCTCATATTGTGCAAAGCCAAGAGAAATTCCATCAGCAGCACTTCCAAACCCCACATGAAGTGACACCACATCCAGCAGTAATTGCTGCTCTTTCACACCAATCCTCCATTAATTCTTCTTCTTCCTCAAAATACATTGGACTAGCTGACCTTGCAAATGGTGAAAATAACAGCAATTTGCAACGACAAAAACATATGTCATCAACAATCAATACAAATGCTACTACAGTTACCAGATTTAATGCTATCCAAACACCTCTTTATAATACAAATAATACTAATAATAATACTTCTACTATTACATCAATAACAACACCTACACCTATAACAAGTAATGTTCCTGAGGAATTCGAGTCAAAAATTGCTTTACAAAATAAAAGAATATCCGAAATCATGTACAATAATCCAAGATTGTCACAGCAGCAACCACATGTACAACATGTACAGCAAAGATTCTCAACATATACAACAACAGATGATGAATTTGAGGATGAAGAAGATAGAAAATCAACTTTGTCAACGTCTACAACACAATCTAATTATTTACCACAAACAGCAACAACAGCATCTGTTCAAGCATTTCAAGTTTCAAGAGCAAAACCACAAATTATGCGAGTTAATTCTGTAAAAAGTACATCAGGTGGTTTAAAAAGAAGTGATTCTGTTAGAACAGTTTTGACAGCTATTGAAGACGTTCAAGATTTTCCTAATACTCCAACTCATCGCATAAATCAAGATAATCCTTTCGAAGATAAACATGCTGATAATACCACACAATAAATATATATATATAAATATTTTTTTAGATTTTTTTAATGTTTTGTTTTGCTGTATTGAAAGAAAATAATAAAAGTTGTTATATATAAACATAAAAAAACTTTGTATAAAAAGTCTGTATATAATAAATGAGCATTTGCAAGCGATTTGTGTTTGTTGATTTGTGTGAGTAAGTGTATTGTGTTGTGTTGTATGTGTTGTAGTGGTAATTAAAATGATTGAACGATTATTTTTTACTGCCCTTCTTGGGTTTTTTATCCACTACAGTTGCAGCTCTGGCAGCAGCAGTAGCAGCAGCCTTTGCAGCAGCAATGTTCTCGGCAATCTCGGCTTTCTTTGCTGCTTTCTTTGCCTTGGCTCTCTCAGCTTGTTGCACTTGTTTATTTCTCAACTTTTCTTCTTCAGCCTTAAAATGAATGATAAATTTTAGCATTTGCAATCTCAAATATCCGTAGATATTTCCACCAAATTTACCTCGTTCTTTTGTGCTTGAATTTCGTTTAAAAGTTCCTCCTTGAAAGGCCATTCATTAGGAATTCCGGGGTCTTTCTTGGTTTCTATTAACGAAAAAGATTAGATAAACAAAATACTTTTTCCCTCAATTGACAAGATCTAACTTACTGTTGTGTTGGCCGGGGTTTCTTTTTGCTGCTCTACGTTCCTTACGATGATGATCTCTGATACGACCCAAAATTCTATGCTTGTGTGCAGTACGAACACGCTTACTCTTGATCTCTATAGTAAGCAGTATAGATAAGTATATTTGCTAAAAAATGATATTTTTTACTTACTCTTGGGAACCATATTGTTAGTTTAATAAAGAGGGAGGGAATATCTAATTAAAAAAATCTCCAAAATTTGATTTCAAATGCAAAAAAACTTAACCATAGTATAATTAGTCACATTACAATCAAATCCAAGTCAAGCCACTGCATACCAAAAATGATTGTTCCACTTCTCCATGGCATCAACGTACCTGGCATAATAGGAATTGTGACAAATGGACATCCTAAATCATATCCAAGCATTAAATATACTTTTGTATGCGCAAATTATGCTTAATATTGAATTAAATCCCCTAAAAATGTTGTTTATTGCAGTCAATTTTTCATAAATCACAATTCAATCTTGCACTTGAAAAGCTTAATTTCTAATTTTAATTATTAAAACATAAAATATGACGAGACACAGCAACTTCTAGCGACCATCATATATTATTATTTGCTATAAAAAATCTTGAAAGAGCTCTTTTAGAATTGTCCTTTTGCAATATCTCTATCATAAAATGTCTATACAGTTTATATTTTATTTTAATTACATATACAAAATTAAGCTAAATCATCGGGTAAATCCAAAATGTGACCCATTTTCTTAACTTTCACAGCTAAATATTTATCCATTTCATTTCTTGGTGTTGATGCGCCAGAAGAAAGAACAGGCGAGCCTTCTAAATTGCCGTGAATAAATTCTCTTTTAACCAAAGAAGGTGATGGCATGGCACTATTGGTATTGCTTCCAGTTTCTCCACTAATAAGATCTGTGATGGCTGGTGATGACCATGAACGAGGGACCATAGATTGGCGCTTGACGACCTTGATTGATCCAAATGATTCCAATTGTCGAATTTTATCGGGATTATTGGTCAATAAATGAACATTTGATAATTGAAGATCTTTTAAAATAGCATTAGCAATGCCATAAGTTCTACCATCAGCAGGATGGCTCAATAAAACATTAGCAGCTACTGTATCATGACCCAAATCCTGTAAATTGTATGCTCTGTTTTAAAGAAAATAAGGTTAATTAACGTGCATAAAAGAAAAAAAGTCTAAACAGCCCATATAATTTGGTTGCTGGCTACCTAACCTGTCAAACTTTTTGAGTTTGATTGGTTGATAGGATACCAGTTGCTAAACTCGATTGCTATACTACCATTACTCGGGACCAAATTAAGAAAAGAATACATTATACTTACTTCAATTTCTCCATCAAGCCAATACCTCTACCTTCTTGTCTAAGGTATACAATAACACCGCGGCCAGCTTCTTGCATTTGAGCCATAGCACTATCTAATTGTTCACCACAATCACAACGAGCTGAGTGAACTGTTTCACCAGTAAAACATTCAGAGTGAATACGAACCATGGGAGGTTCGGGCAATATTTTCCATTCCTTTTTAGCTTTGGCTTGTTGCTCTTCCAAATAAGCTTCTTGATCTTTAGTCAATTTCAATTCACGGCTTTCATCTGTAACCACTTCCTGTAATCTTCCATAATAAGCACCTCTAACAATACGGTTCATAATAGTCTCATTCTCCCAAGTTCGGTCCAACGATTTAGAACGAATATCATCACCGTACACAATAGCCAAGTGTTCTTTAGTATCTTGATTGTTTTTGTATAAATACAAATACATTTCACCACCTTCATTGGTGGGAATACGGGCACGAACTTGACATTGGATCTTAACTTCGCTATCAGGAATAAGTCTAGGAGTTACAGCACTTGGAGCATAAACTTGATTTTTCAAGAATTCAATATATTCTTGAATAGTAGGGGGATGATCTTTCTCAGTCTTTTCACATTGTGGTGTTGGAGAATCACTCACAACATTCATACCAAATAATGTAAACAATGTAGAGCTCATAATCAATGTGTAATCTTTTTCCGAGAAATGAGAAAGAGGGAAAGAATTATTAATTATTGCTTTTCAATGTGCGTGTGTGTGTGTGTGTATTTATATATCTTGAAAGGTTAGTAAGCTTGATTGAAATTTGTAATCAATTAAATGTCCGTTCTTTTTCAGTCCAGATGGTAGCTGAGCATCTTTGATTTGTTAGATGTTGGTTTGGTTTTCAATGCTTTCGATTTGAAAAAGGAAGATTTGCACATTATAAGATAAAAAGCAAAGAACTAGTTTCGACGAAAGAGTACTGCTTTAATGGACTGGGCAGCTAAATGCCATATACTCTAAGTCGGTATCTCATTAAGTAGAATTCTCCCCAGGAGATGGGCCCTTTGTTACCATAATGAATCACCATCAATAACTGGAAGCGGTTATCCAATGCACTCCAATGCTTGTGATGTCAGCTTTTATCAATTTTTTTCAACTTAATTTTGCGTATACGTCTTTGTTCTATTTACCTCTTTATACTAAAACTTAACATAAAATCCTACAAGAGAAAATCAGACATTTAAAACTAAAAGAAAAGAACAGAAAAGAAAAGAAAAGAAAAGAAAAGAAAAAATAAATAATAATACTATTACAAATAATTTAATAATATCATGGCTTCTCAACAACAATTAAGGTAAACATCTAGCAATCCTTTTGATTTGTTTCTCGTGTTTTCTTAATAATAATAATAAAATTTAGCCACGAAAATGATAACTGGAAAAAGAGTCTTGCTCTTCCTGAAAAAGACATGAGACCTCAAACAGAGGTAAACAAAAATAAACAATGTTATAATCTATAATATATTAATAGAATTTTATAGGATGTCACTGCTACTAAAGGTAATGAATTCGAGGATTATTTCTTAAAACGTGAACTCTTGATGGGAATTTTCGAAGCTGGTTTCGAGAGACCTTCTCCTATTCAAGAAGAAGCTATTCCTATTGCTCTTACTGGTCGAGACATCTTAGCTAGAGCTAAAAATGGTACTGGTAAAACTGCCGCTTTTGTTATTCCTACTCTTGAGAAAATCAACAACAAAAAAGCCAAGATTCAGGCCTTGTTGCTCGTCCCCACACGTGAGTTGGCTCTCCAAACTGCTCAAGTATGTAAAAACCTTGGTAAACACTTGAATATTCAAGTCATGGTAACTACTGGTGGTACTACTTTGAAGGATGATATTATGCGTCTTAGTGAGCCTGTTCATGTTGTCGTTGGTACTCCCGGTCGTATCCTCGATTTAGCTTCTAAAAATGTTGCCGATTTCAGTGAGGCATCTACCTTTGTCATGGATGAAGCTGATAAACTTTTATCCCCCGAATTTACTCCTATTATTGATCAATTAATTAGCCACTTTCCCAAGGATAGACAAATCATGTTGTTCAGTGCTACTTTCCCCATGATTGTCAAGAGTTTCAAAGAAAAGTACTTGGTCAAGCCTTATGAAATCAATTTGATGGACGAATTGACTTTACGTGGTGTTACTCAATACTATGCTTATGTTGAGGAAAAACAAAAGGTTCATTGTTTGAACACCTTGTTTTCTAAGGTAAGTAACTTTTTTCAGCATTACCATAACAATCAATTAACGTATTTTTTTCAAATAGCTCCAAATCAACCAATCTATCATCTTTTGTAATTCTACTAATCGTGTTGAACTTTTGGCCAAGAAAATCACTGAATTAGGATATTCTTGTTTCTATTCTCATGCAAAGATGTTGCAAAGTCATCGTAATCGTGTATTCCATGATTTCAGAAATGGCGTTTGCCGTAATTTGGTTTGCTCTGATTTATTGACGCGTGGTATTGATATCCAGGCCGTCAATGTTGTCATTAACTTTGATTTTCCCAAGAACGCTGAAACTTATTTGCATCGTATTGGTCGTTCAGGTCGTTTCGGCCATTTGGGTTTGGCCATCAATTTGATTACTTATGAAGATCGTTTCAATCTTTACAAGATCGAACGTGAATTAGGTACCGAAATTCAACCTATTCCTCCTGTCATTGACAAAAACTTGTATGTTGCACCTAATGCACTTGAAGATGCTCAAGTTCAACAGCCTAATCGTCAATTAGCTATTGCTACTCGTCAACAACAACAACAACGTGATCAAACTCAATACAATAACAACAGCAGCCATAATAGTTATCAACAACAGCAACAAAATCAAAACCAACATCATCATCAAAATGGATATCAACAACAATATCGAGGAAATTATAATAATGGCGGTAGAGGTGGTAGTGGTGGTGGAGGTCGTCGTCATCAACATCAAAATCAACAAAATCAAAACCAAAACCAAAATCAGCAACAAAATCAAAACCAACAGCAACAACATCACCAACAACAACAAAGAGGCCCATCTTCAAGATCATAATTCATACAAATTTTTTATCCAACTGTAAATAAGTTTTTAGAAGATCCCCAAAATAACAGTAAATTTTTTTAATTTCTTTATTTTCTTTTCTATATAAATCTCTCCTCTCTCTCTTTCTCTCTCAATTTACTCACTTTTCTCTATAAAAAGTAGAGTAAATAATGAGCACAACAAAAACCATATAAAAACCTTTATATTCACTCCCTATCCTTTTGTTTTTATTTAGTTTTTTTTTTCTTTTCCTTTTTTTTTGTTTTTTTTTGCTTTTTTTTTTTTTTTTTTTTTTTTTTTTTTTTTTTTTTTTTTTTTTTTTTTTTTTTTTTTTTTTTTTTTTTTTTTTTTTTTTTTTTTTTTTTGTAGAATTTGTATATATGATATGGTCAATTTCTCCTATCTTATGTATTTTTAATTGGAAAAAAAAAAACTAATTGATTTAATAAAGCATTATTAAATTTATAATATTGTATTTTTATCATTTTCTACACGGCTACTACTACCATTGCTGCTTTGGATTTACAGCATTTCTACTTAAAATTCAGATGAAATGAGAAGGGAATTAAGAGATGAAGAGAAAGTGATTTAAACAAGATTAAATTAGTTTCGGATATTATTTCAAGTGTTGATTCAATCAACTATATTTTACTGTTTAATTCGGTTATTTTGAGCATGAGCCCAATTCATAAAATAACACTTTGTTCGTATGAAAATTATCACAACTTGTATTAACTTGTATTCTCACTTTATCTGAATTTCGTTTTTGCTTTGTCTCAATATACAGCTACAATTACCCGAAATTCAACTGGTAATTGTCCAAGCATTTTCTTGAAATGTCTGAATTGCAAGTAAAACCTGCATTAAGCGTTACTTATTCGTCGGTTTAAAGCCATTTTAAAAGCTACATTTCATTTTTTTTCAAACTAAAAATATATTTCATTATTTTGAAGAATTAAATTATGGAACTGTAGCTCATATTTGATATATTTGAAGCAATCTTATTGTTGGTTAATATATACAGCTTGAGCTTTTTGTTTTTTGTTTTTTGTTTTTGTTTTGGATTTTCAACATAATTTGACTTCTCAAAGATGTATTATTATCGATTTATATGATATGTAAATCATATGAGATAATTTCGCAAAGAGAGAGAGAGAGAGAGAGAGAGAGAGAGAGAGAGAGAGAGAGAGAGAGAGAGAGAGAGAGAAAGAAACAGTATAAAAACTAAGTAATTTGGTAATAGCTATGTTTGACTAGATGTATTCATAAAATGTTTACATATCTATAGAGATTTGATTTGGAAAGTCAAGATCAAAAATGGGAAGCAATCAAATGAGTAATTGTATTTGGATAATTTATTTATCTTATTGAAGAGCCTATTTTGCAGAATTTTATGCAATAGTATACAGCTATATTAAATTAGTGTAACTTTGTACAAAAGATTGTGTATATTTATAATTGGTTGTTTAGGTACTTTCTGGTTGTCTGTCTAAAATGATATGGCATGATTACAAGATTCCAAATAAACTACTATACGCTCTGTTCTAAATCATTTGGCATACTCCGCGAAAAAAGTGGCATACAAATTTTTTTTTTTTTTTTTTTCATTTTGGCACATATCTAAATTTAGATTGGCACAATGACCACTTTGTAATGGCACACTACATATTTATTAATGGCACAAAATTGTGGCACAAAGTGTACCATTACTTGGAAATGGTTGCTTATCAATACACACATGCCATTTTGATGCAAAATCGTGGCAAAAGCCTTGCAAATCACTATAAAGAACATTATTGCAAGCTTCAGAAATTCTTGAACTCAGGGTTTTTTTCTGCAAAAGTCTTTCCCTTTTGGATCTGCTCTTAATGACTGACCAAAATTGTTCAATTGGATTCAGTTCTGAAGAATACGGGAGGGGGGGGGGAGATATACACAGTCGTGCCTTCGGTTGATAATACATTTTGTGATATCTTTATGTTTATGAATTGGAACACTATCTATGACAACGTAGAAATGTTTAAATTGCTCATGCTTATCCAAAACATCAAGCGCACTTCCAATGAAATTAAAATAATGGCCAGTGATAGTACCTGTAGTTTTAATTGCTTTAGAAGTAGGCGCTTTGAATGCGCCTGGTAGCTTTCGTTTCTTTCAAGGAGACTCGTACGGCTGTTTTATTTTGACATTGATGATCCAAAATGGCGATATGGTATCCAGTATCGTCGTTGTTTGCTTCCTTTTTTTTTTGACCAAGCCATCATTCTTTTTAGATTTATATAAAATGCTGCTTCATCAATAAAGATGCAGCTACTCTTAAAATATAAATCAGTCTTTGACCATTTAATTAACCACTCATGTCTCTGTTGGAACTTATCAAGAGGATTTCTTTCTGTAGAATAAAAATAGGCTTTTTTTTAAATGATAGTGCGCATTCATTTGTCATAAACCTATGAACAGTTGTCTAAGAAACTTTCAAGTCCTCGAACTGGCTAGTTAAACCTTTTAAAGCTTGGTTCAACTTTGTGGAGGAGCTATCACCAAACGTCTGCTAGAGATATTGCTTGTGATCTGCATTCATCAAACCCTTTCGCCTAGGCTTTTTTTTTAGACACGTCTTCTGGCTTGTCTTCTCCACTCTCCTTACCTTCAAATATTTTCTTATTTCAAGCTGATCCTTGTTGTACCAGTTGTAGGCAGTTTTACTAGGAGCGTTCATTATTTTTGCTGCTTTCCTTTCAGTTAAACCTTTCTCATAAATTTGAAGAAAAAAAAACACCTTGACATCGTCTCCATATTTTTGGTTGGATCGATCTTCACAAAGATCAACAAGAGTAATCGCCTCAACCTTGGCAGCCTTCATCTTCATCGGCTTTTCGGGTGGTTTTAATTTTGAATGTGTAGTGAAATTTGTAATATTGTCCAAAGGATACGCCTCTTCATCTACTTCTATTTGTACGGGCTCATGTCCATCCTCATCCATTGCATTACCCTTTCCATCTCCAATGGCATTTTTAATACTCAAAATTTAAAAGGATATATTAAATGTGTGCTACGCAATTTTTGAACTGTGCCAAAATAGAAAAAATGTGTGCCACTTTTTTTGTGGGATGTGCATTTTCATCTCAGCGATTAAGCGAATTTCTTATAAAAGTCTTGGCCAGAAGCTTGTAAGTGCCAAAAGCTGATTCTATAGACAAGCTTTCCTGTAATGTTGGTGCCATATCATAAATATAGAAATTAAATTGTAATAATATATATAGTATATCTGAGGTTTTTAAGTTTTCAAATGTACGATGGTTACATTCTATACAATTTTAAGTTTAATGATTCGAATGAGTATTACACAAAAAGGGAACAAAAATTGTAATAAACGATTTTTCATAAAAGCAATTCACAGTAACTCTTGACAGGTAAGAGAAAACTCGAAAACCGGGTACCCGTTTAAAAGGGTAAGTTACAAGATCGACGCCAAGTTGTTGTAAGATTTGAAAAATAGTTTAAGCGAAACAGGTTAAAAAAGTCTTGTTCATTGCTATAAAAAGGCAATCAAAATCATACATATATATTTTTTTTTATAGAACCCCTAAATTACTTCAGATGCAAATTTCCTCTGGTAATATATATATATATTTTTTGTACAATGTTTAATTATACTAATCATCATAATTGTTATAGCCATTACATTGTTATTAGTCGGCATTGCTTCTGTAGCCACTGCATCTTCCAATACAACATACAAAGTTGTTTCACTTGTACCTGATAATCAAACTCTCGCTGTCATTGTTGATGAGCAAATATATCCTTTAACCTCTGTCAGTAAATCTTCCTCCTTACTTCACACTGGTAAAGCACCCATTGCAACTAAAAATTACAGATATGCTATTCTTGAGAAAAACAATCAATCAAATGTTATTGAAAGGGAGAACTTTACTCGTAATCCCATTTCTGAAGACAGTACCTTGAATGAATTCTTTGGAAGATCTTGGAACTCTATGAATTCAACTCAACTTCCTCGCATCTTGGACCCTCTTCCTATTATTAATCGTGTTGAATCCAAGTTACATATTGAAGGTGAAATACCTACTATTCATTTCACTGGAAACCAGACAGCCCTTGATTATATTCATGCTAACCAGCAACTTGACATTGATGTCGAAGGATTGAAAATGACTTATATTAGGTAAGCATACACACTATTGTAGAAATATTTTGCATATATTAACGAAAATTTTTGATAGTCCAAATGATGTTCAGACTTTTGAAGATGTTACATTTGCAATTGCCGGCCAGAGTACAAGATACTTAAATAAACTCTCGTACAAGATTGAAATCCCAAAGGGTAGTGATCTTTACAAGTACCGTCGTTTAAAATTGAGAGCAATGGGCACTGATTTGTCATATATGAGAGAAAAGCTGGCATCTGAAATTGCTGATTCTGTTGGTCTCCCTATAACTAAATTCAGTTATGCTCGTGTCTTTATTAACAACCAAGCTATTGGTCTTTTTGGTCTTGCTGAAAACTTTAAGACTCCTTGGGTCAGAAATGAGTTTAGTAACGGGAAAAAAAAATCTAATCAAGGTGCTTTGTATGTTTGCGGACTCAGTGGAATGTTAGATGACTCTAACACCTCAGGAAACTTGACAAATACCACTATACTATCTGATTTATCTTACTTTAGCGATAACGCCACTCTTTACAGCATTCCTTGTCCTGTGAAAGAAGATCCTGCTACTGGAACCGCTAATTATACTCGTATCATGGATTTCGCCAAGTTTTTGTCTGAACAAAGCACAAGCGTAGATGATTCTGTTATACCTCTTTGGGAAGAAAAAATTGACGTTACAAGTTTTTTGCGTGGTTTAGCTTTTGAAGTCATTACTTCTAGTATTGATGCTTATCTAGGTTCTCATAATAATTATATTTTGTACGATGATTTGGAAAATGAAAGACTTGTATTTAGTTCCCAAGATTTTGATTTGACTATGGGTAAGTGGAATTATGATACAAAATTATTGATAATAACAAAGAAATCAACATTACATTTTATTTTACAGGTACTACACACAGTCAATTGGAAGCATTCATCGGTGGTAACTATACTGCATTCCCTGGTCTAAATTCAACTCCTTTAGCAACTCGTATGCTCGCTGTTCCAAAGTTCAAGAGTGAATTTGACAATTTGATTCGCAATTACACAACTGGACTCGTCAACACAGATATAATGAATCCTCGTATTGATGAACTTATGACATTTTTGAATGATGATGTTGCCTGGGACAAGACTTTGCCTCGTCTTGGGTCAAGTGCATATGTTGATTCAGTGTCTCAAAACTTGAATCCCGCAGACTTTCCACTCTCTGTAGGTGTCAATGGTCCTAGTCCTATCGCTGGATTTATGAGTGTTAGAGAGTGGGTTGTCAACCGCACTAACAATTTGTATGAATATTTTAATAACACTGCTGTTTCTAATGCATAAATGTATCACATTATATTCCGATAATTGCCAAAATAATTTTTATCATCACTGCCAAATTCAATAAATGCGTTATCATAACTCCAGTTATATTTTGGATAACTCTTCACAATTGTATATTTAGAATTAACTATTTTCATATCATAGATTTAATCAATAGTATATAGCTCCTTTAATACTTATGCTAAATCACTACTGAGAAATTATTTCTGTTAATTTTTTATGATACACGTATTTAATGTAAAATATGAGCGTATTTATCTAATAAGCCTTAAATATTGAAAGAATAATCGAAGAAATGTGCAAAATATAGAAAATTACAGTAATTGTTGCTTTCTAAGCTGGGGCAAATAAAGTGTTATTAAAACGGAGGTAGATTATATAATTTCTAATATAATAGTCTATAGCACAATATAGAATACACATTCCAAATTGCATATATTATAGTTAAGATGCTAAAAAAAAAAAAAAAGCAGCGTTTTTGTATAATTGGTAAATAATATAAATGAAAGCTCATTTTCAATAATACAATTTGCCTTTTAAAAATGAAAAACCCCCCCCCCCCATTGTAAGTTGTATTTTTTGATTTATATATGCATATAAGAGGCAGAATTAGTTTATATACTAAATATACAAGCTGGATCGATCGTATCGTCGTAATTTTTACGAATAATAACGCTGGGAAACTTGTTCGCATGCATTTACTTTGTGCAGTTTTTGTTACTGCTGTTTGAATAATCTCACTAAAGATATCAAGCTTTTAAATAGTAGTTTCGACTATTTGCTGCAATTAACATTTGAATAAATAATGATTGATTACTTTGTTTTTGAGATCCAAGTATATAAAGATATCAGTAGTTTAACTATAGAATTTAAATGAAACAAATCAAGTTGTAATCCAATTAGTAAACAATGACAACAACAGGTTCTAAACACCATAAAACTACAATTCAAGCAGTTTTATCAAAAAAAAAAAAAAAAAAAAAACAATAATTGAGTACCTTAAAAGACAACTATTGTCTTTATTAGATTAATAATTATATATATATATAAACCACTTGAAAGCTCATTAAAATAAGTAATTTTTCAGCATTTTATAGTTAAGATTTTAAATCAAATTGATCATAAAATTACAGAGTTTTAGCAAATGTTGTCAATAATGATTCTATTTTATAAATACACATCGGCCTTTTTCATATCTTGTACGTTTTTCTTTCTAGTTAGTTTTATTTTGCATATAATCAAAATGTATACAAATTGGGAAGAACAAGCTTTGGACTCTTTAACAGCCATAAAGTGGTATCCTGTAACTGTAGTGGTAGATTATTTGAATAGTCTTCGCCGATATCTCATTAACACACCAGGAAAAATAAGTGATAGCTATATTCCCATGTTGGGTAGTGGAATTAGAGAAGAGACTGACATGCAAGTTCTTCCAGCAAAAAAAAACCAAAGATTCCCACCTAATACATTTTACATTTGCGAAGCTATTGGGAGTTGGGGCCTGAAATTGGATAATATTGCATTGCTTACTAACATTATGATTAACACGAACAGATTGGAAAGAAAATACCCTAATATTAACTCTCCTGGAGATTTAGAAGATCGAGCTTTTACTTTAATGCATAATCTCATGAGAATGATTCAAGATAGAACTCATTTTATCAATCGTTCAAAATTTGAGGCGCGCTATAATTTGAGTTGGACAACTTCCCATGCCCATGCTGAATTAAATAATGTTTCAATTGATAATCATATTCTCACTATTAAAGAAGAAGCTAATACCAACGGATCTGGAAGCAATACTCCTACAGCAAATAGTTCTATGACAAATAGTGATCAACGTTATTGCTCAGTTTCACAAGAATCTACAGCTCCTACCATTGATTTAACTCAAGAATGATCAGAATAAGACATCTTTATTGCAATAAATTTCAAAATATATTAAATCTATATACAAAATCATTAGTGGCCATGACCATCATCCTGTGATGGAGGTGGTGGATTAACTATATGTAATAGCAAATCATACGCATTTAGAATCAACCTATTAAATAAAAATATTATATTTTGTTACCTTTAATCATATCGTCAATTCTCAAAATTGCAATTGCAGCTTCTGTAGCACTTTTAAGAGATTTAATCTTGGATATAGCAGGCTCTAAAACACCAGCATTTAAATTATCACGCAAACCGCCTTTCATCAATTCTAATCCATAGTATTTCAAAGCACGTTTACGTTCATTAGCACCATCATTGAGCGCAGCATTATGATAAGCTCGAAGTTTTGCAACGAGATCAATAGAATCTTTTGCAGCATTTACAGCTAATGTTTTAGGGATAACAAGAAGAGCATTTGCATATTCAGCAATTGCCAATTGCTCACGAGAGGCTATACTGGAAGCAAAATTTTCAAGATAAATACTGAGAGCAGATTCTACAGCACCACCACCAGGTACAACGCTGTTGCTTTCAAGAGTACGTTTAACAACACTTAGAGAATCATGCAACGATCTCTCCATTTCGTCCAACATAAAGTCATTGGCACCACGTAATATAATAGAAGCAGAATTCTGGATTTTTGTTCCTTTTATCAAGATACATTCATCATCGGAAATGCGTTCCTGAATAACTTCTTCCGCTTGACCAAGTGAATTAGATTCAAATGTTTCTTCGCCTTCTAGATTAGCTAAAGAGGAAACTAATGTAGCGCCAGTAGCTTTAGCAATGCGCTTTAGATCATCCTTTTTACAACGACGTACAGCCATTGCACCAGCTTCAACAAAGAGCTTTAAACACAAATCATCAATACCTTTTGTGGTGAGAATAACGTTAGCACCAGTGGATAAAATCTTTTGAATTCTTTCTGTGGTAATCCCAATTTCTCTTTTACGAATATCTTCCAATTTATCGGGATCATCTATAGTAATATTAACACCAAGATGCATACGAGTCTTTTGTAAATTCATATCCAAACAAGCAATTTTTGCGTTTTTAATGTATTTTTTCATTGCTTGAGATGCAACTGTACAATTTAAAGCATATCCACGCACAAATGCTGATTCACGACTTGATCTGCCATGTGCCTTTAAGATATTAACCGCTTTTACAGGATATTTAATCTCTCCTTTTGTGTTTGTAGTCTTCACTGCTAACATGGATTCTACAGCAAGATTAGCAAAGAAATCCGAATCACTATTGTATAATAGATATATTAGTAAATCGAGAACACAATGGACGCAGAAACATCAGAATCTTACGAGCCAATAATCTTACTGCTCATCGATGTTTTTGCTGCATTAACTAAACATTCTTTTCCAAGTGTTTCGACACTGACAGCCATTTGATCTGCAATAAATTTACAAGCTATTTTGGAAGCCAATCGATAACCAGTAATAATCGTTGTAGGATGGATATTGTTTCTAACGAGATCGTTGGCTTTTTTTAACAATTCTGCAGCAATAATTACGACAGAGGTAGTGCCATCCCCCACTTCTCTATCTTGTTGTTGAGCTAAATCTACAAGAACTTTTCCAGCGGGGTGTTCAACTTCCAATAATTGTAAAATCGTGGCTCCATCATTACTTATAGTTACATCCTAAAATCAATGTTTAATTAAAACAGCAAATGTTTATATGCAATTTAAAAATATTTACTCCAATTTCATCAACCAACATTTTATCTAATCCAACTGGTCCTAATGAGCTTTTGACAATATTGGCAATAGAAGCAGCTGCAAGAACTAAAGTGTATTCATGATTTGAGTATCTATTTTTCTGAGTGAAATTTTCAAAATCCAACAAAACTAACCGTTGCTTGATCTGACATCTTGTCCTGTAGTTCTTTTACCACCTAAAAATAAATTTGAATCATGCTCTGGTTGGTACATTATGTTTTATATGCTTCTTGAATGAAAAGAGATAGCTTATTGCCCATCTAACCCCCCTTCTTCTTCTCTGATAAGTCACATTACCACTAGTGGATAAGGCAAACTCCGAGTTGAATCAGATGGAAAATAGGCATTGATATCACTTTTTTTTTTTTTTTTTTTTTCAATAAAATAGGTTCATCGTATTCAGTTGCTATATATATAGAGTATTACAGAGGGCTGAATGTTATGTCATATTAATAATAATATCCAATTTAGTACTGAAATTATGTTATCTTTCAGTCTCCCATCCAACTGCTGTTTTTCTAAATATAGCAGGTAAAGTAATAGTAAATGGCAAGCAAAAATGTGTAATTAAGGACGTTAAAGATATAAAGTAAAAAAAAAAAAAAAAAAAAAAAAAACTGGTACATGTATATGTATATAAATGAGTAATATATCTTGGAAGTCAATGAAATATGTTCCTCATTACTTTGGAAATCGCTTTCTAACATCTCAGCGGTAATCACGCAAAATTATGCATCATATAGTTTGCGACATAGAATATGCGTAAGGCCAAAACAAAAGCCATAATATGTATCTTAGTTCTAAGAAACATAGTAACGCACTTACATATATGGATTGTGGGCCTGCTTTGCATTGAAAAAATTCTTAAAGCAAATGGGAAACATATTTTTGGTTATCACCTGCCCTCGAAAATAAGAGAAATTCTATATAAGATTTATATAAAAACTGACGTTTTTTGACATCTACGGATAGCTTGGGACTTTGTACATTGCCAACAACTAATATAACTGCAATAAATTCATTTTAATCTTGAAAAGGTACTACGAAATGTCATTGTTTCACCAAAATATGCATAAATTGAAGCTTTAAACAGCGCATTTCTATGGTTTTTTGATAACTCTGATATCCTGAACCATACCAAACAGTTCTCCTCAATTAATAAATTAATTTAAATGCTTTTAGACCGATTTTTTGTATCATTGTTTTTGCCTCCATTTTTCATGAGGTATACCTCATGAAAATTGACAAAAATCACATTTTTGCAAATTTCACCCCAAAAATGAAAACTTTGTATAAGGCATGTATAGACAAAAAATAACCGCCTTATTTTAGTGCATCATTACCAACTACTTGATATAAGTGTTTATAACACAAATGTTGACTTCTTCCCCCAAAACCAAATTTACTATTATTACGTTTTACAAAACATTTTTGTTGAAAAAAATATTTGTCATTTATATCATAAGATGCGCAACAAAAGGGTGTATAATAAAGTATTAGTAGACATATTGCGGTTTGATAACAGGGGCTGAGAAAATCTCGAAATAGTTTTAAAAAAATAAAATTGCGATGAAATTTCATGAGCGAGAATGAAAATTTTCTTAAGCGGTATTTCAAATATTTTGGCTGCCCAAAGTATGCACACAAAATCAACATTTGTAACGCTTTCAAGATTTTTTTCAAAGGATAAAAAAGTAGTGATACAAAATTGGAGAGTATTATTAGATTGAGTAATGTCAAAAGTATATGTATGCATTATCTTTTGAAAAAAAAAAGTATGGAATAGCCGAAAAACCACAGTGGTAAAAATAAATTCGCAATCAGTTGCCTCATAGCAATTTGCTTAGTAAGGTCGTTAGAGCCAATAAATAGAACAATGCTACATACAAGTGTCTATCTTCAACGCATTTATTTCTGCTATATATGTACAATAATTATGATTTTCATTTCAATGACATATTAAAATGTCCAATCTCCCCAATCATCATCGTCGACAACTTTCGCGTTTGTATCTGGTTTAGATTTTTGTTCATTCATAGCAAAGGCATTGTGATCAAAATCAAGTAAATCAGCTGTAATTTTGTTGTTCGCAGTGGCCGTATCAAACGGTTGAGCCTTCAATTGACTGTTTGTGGCAGATGTTGGTGTTAAAAGATCAAATGTAGGTGTCACTATCTTTGGCGATCCAACTGCTGGAGGAATTGGTGTCAAAGTATGGGTCTGATGCTGTGTATAACTGCTATCAATACCAATCAAGTTATTTGATTGTAGAGCAGGTGATGGATGAGAAGAATAACTTGCAATTCCATAAGGGTCATTTTCGGATGAGCTATTTGTTTGTTTGCTACTACTATTTCCCATAATCCCAAAAGGGTCGTCATCTATAAAATCGGTTGGTGTTGGTTTGACAGAAGAAAATGAAGGAGATTGTATATCCTCCTGCTTAAAGTCGCCGAAGTCATCCTCTCCCAAATCGCCCTTCTCAGCTGCAAAATCACCAAAATCGTCATCTTGAATGATATCTAATGTTGTAGTAATATTTGGCATGATATCAGAATGAATATTAGCAGGTATAATGTTACGAAGAGTAGGTGTTACTTGCGTTGGCGATAGTGTATGAGTTGGTACCAACGGCTCAAAATTGAATTGGAGTTTTGTAGGTGATTTAACAATTGTAGCGGGGTCTTCCGTCAAATCAAACAAGTCCATGCTTTGGGATGATTGAAACGATGTAGGTCGAGGTTTCTCGTTATTCAATTTAGACGATGCTTTAGTTTCTACGTTATTATCTCGGCTGGAAATAAATGCAACAGAGTTTGATCGTTTCATTGATGTAGTATTTTCATCTTGTCTTAGTGTTGATACATTCAAATGATTGACGGCAGTTGGTATAGGAGCATCTTTTAAACCAGGCTGTTGTTGTAACTGACGAGGAAAACTTTTAGATGCAGCTATTGGAGAAGATACAGGAGATGTAGGTGATTTTGGTAAATTGGTTTTTGACAAATGTGGCAAGAACCTTGACAGAGATGATAAGCCAAAGACGGACGATCTTTTTTCTGATGTTGGAGTGGTTGTCTATTTATAAACAAATGGGTTTTATTAAATGAATCAAATAATTTGGTGTAACTGGCACTTACACTATTGGCACTATTAGTTGAATAATTAACCGAAACTGAGGAACTAGATATTGTAGTTGATCCTATTAAAGTGTCCAAAGCTGGTTTCATGGCCATAGTCTCAACAGGTTCTTGAGATATTTCAAATGTATCTAACATTGTTGGTATAGGTGTCAATGTAATCTATTTAATGTTAGTGAGAGGTATTGTAGTACACTGCTAAATAGTTGGCATTTTTACCGCTGATCTTTTACAGGCAAGGGCATTCAAATAGTGCCTTTCAATTTCAGATTGGTGCCATTTTACTCTGGGTATACCACTATCGTTTTCCATGTAACGAGTAACGGAATCCCATGTGAGTCGAGAATGAAGAGATCTACAATTCAATTATGTTTAGATTGTAATTTTTAATTAGCATTTATGCTTTCTTTTTTACTCTGGTGCTTCCTCAAGTACATATTGCTTAATACTCTTAGGCGCATTGCCTGTAAAACTCTCCAATGCCTCGTAATTGTAGATTTGATTTAGTAAATGCTGCCATAAATCCTTTGCATCTTTTACTGTATTAAAAATAGGTGTATTCTATTTTCAAGTTAATTTTTGTTTATCTTCTAATGTGTTTCATGCTTACATCAATTTCTTCTTGTTCCTCCTCCTCCTCTTCTTCTTCTTCGTCTTCTTCACCACCGAAGCTGCCAAAATCATCATCGTCCATGGTATCATCAAAACTACCAAAATCATCTTGTTCCTCAATGTCGTCATTTTCATTAAATTGATTAATGTCACTAGCTGTAATAGTAGATTGGTTTAATTTGTTATAATTGTCGTCAATCTCTTTGGGAGGAAAACTCATTTCAACTTGCAAACTAGTGTGATCAGTATTGCTTTTAGACATTGTTTTCTCTTATTGCCAAGTAATCATGCAAAAAGGTTTCTATAAAGGAAGACAAAGAAAACTTTTTTTTTTTTTTTTCTATTGGGCTTAGAAAAAAAAAGTGTTTATTTTAATGGAGTTCAAACACAACAAGATTATAGTTAATGATGATAACTGTTGCACAAAATAGAACAGTTTCACGAACTAAACTTGAATTTGATCACAAAAAAAAAAAAAAAAAAAAGACTATATCACATCTCTTGCCATAAATTTTCTTTTCTCTGTTTTTCTTCTTTCTTTTCAACTATTTTTCCTTTTTTCTTAGTTAAATATGGCAATTGATGTTGCGTATCATCGAGTTCAACCTCAAAATGAGCTGAAAGGAAGTTTATTACTTAAATATAGATTAGCAAAAGCTTTAACTATGGTTAGTTTACTTGCTATCATTATAATGGCAGTTAGCTCAATATTTTATCCCAGTAAGTCTATTTCAAGTCTTATTACTGCTCAAACCTAACATATCTATAGGCTTCACCTACACTACCGAGAATAATGCTCAGGAATTAGATCAACAAAACACTGATATACAACAAGAACAATCAACCGGACAATCTCAACGCTGCCATTTACCAGCAATCATTAAAATGCCTACAAGCCCTGATGGTACATATACACCTCCTACACCTCATCATTCTTTAGTTAGAGCTGTTGGTTTCGCTTCTAATCAAGAATATCAAGATTATTGTCAGCTTTATGATACTGAAATTGGTGGTTTTTCTGATGAATGGTCATACAATAAAGAGGGCGAATGTGGCAATTGGCAAGAGCGTTATACCAATTTACACAAAACAGATTTAGCTTATTTAGAACAATACAAGGAAGGTATCTTCCCTGACGACATTGATGTTGAAAATAGACCAAAATTCGTTTCTTATCTTTGCAAAGAAGTGCCCAAAGATAGTAATAGGGGTTGTGGTGGTTTAGCTGATAGAATGGGAGGTAAGTGGATTTACTTCCTTTTTGTATGCTGTCTCCTTTATTTACTTAAATAATTATTTAGGCATGATATCTACCTTTTTCTATGCTTTATTGACAGACAGAGCCTATTTATTAAACTGGGCTCCAATGAATCCTTTGCCATTGGAGGCTATCTGGGAACGTCCACATATTGATTGGTCGCACGATCCAGAAGAAATGGAAGCCCTGTTCACTGATGATAATAATCCTTTATTGGGTTATCAAAAAGTAGATACTTTGAACAAGAAACTCAAGAACCTCACTGCAATTATGTTCCCAGATGGTGGAAACACAGAGTTGAAAGAGTTATGGAACGGCACAGTAAAGTATCACACTTATTAAAAACAAGGTCATTTTACTTATATTATTTGATATATAGTACGTCGAGGTCAGGTCAAACCGTGGTTACATTATTCGTACATTTAACCTCCACGAAAAATATAGAAAATTCTTGAATCAAATGGGTCTCACTAAAGAAAATGCTTTTAGATGTATAACCAACTTTTTATTCCGTCCCACAATTGGATCTAGACGTTTTTTGAATGCTTACAAGAAGCTTTTTGAAATGGAAAGTGTATTAAGTATTGGTATTCAAGTTCGTACTGACGATAATGCTCTTGCAAATCCTCAATACGATGTTAACGGTTTGGAGAAATGGGGTCATTTCTTGAAATGCGCTGGTGAACTTGCTAGCTTTAAGAAGAAGGATCAACACAAGCATATTGTCTTTTTCTTGGTTACTGATTCAGCCCATTTGCGTGATGAATTTATTGCTCTTAATTCTAATAAAGAGTTGGCAAAGTCTTATATTGAAGAGGATATTGTAGATATTTCCAGTTTTATCATCACCGGCTTACCCATTGAACATATTGAGCCAGATCAAGTTGCTAAATATATCGATGTTGAAGTACACAAGGAAGTTAATTTGCAGAGAATGACACCCGGTGTAAATAGTGCTTATATGGAAAATTGGTTGCTTGGCGAGACTCAATATCGTGTTATTAGTATTCAAGGTTATGGTAAAATGGCTTCCTTCTACTCTGGTGATGATAGAACTTCAATTTCTATGCCAAAGCCAAGTGACAAATACCCTTTCCCTGTGTGTAATCAGGAAGAATCATTTACTACATTCAATTGGCTTAGTACTACTTGGAGTTTAGGATAAGCATAATACACAACTCTTATTTTCATTAACCCATATGTACTACTAGCTTAAACTTAATAAAATTTCGTATATACTATTCTCCACAAAAAGTATCCAAGCAACATTTCGAATTTTAAATACAACACAGTTTGACCCATGCAGCAGGTTATGAATAAATCATATTTTCTTACTGATGCAGTCAAAGAATTTACAAATATATGTCAATGTAGAACTGAGATCCTTCAGAAAAGCACAATTAAATCAAGTTATTAGATACAGAGGCAGTTTTTGATAAGGTCAGCAGGAACATTTATTTTAAATCAGTAGCAATATACTAATCTTTTCTTTTCCATATTTTATCTAAATATATATATATTCTCCTTTATCTATATCTTTTTTACTTAACTTTTTAATTTTAATTTTTGCTTACAATCTGAATTAATTTTTGAGGATTTCAGGTACGTTTACAAATAAAACATGTATGTATGTATTAACTTTTTTCATCTGCGCTTTTCCTGCAACCACTAAATCTCTTATACAGACGGGATTACTAATGTTTCATCCAAAATAAAAATATAATGAACACTCATTTTCAAATTTAGTTTGCTCGTTATTAGAAGGTTCTGATACCTTTATACTTGGTCAAAAGCAATATATATATGTTTATTATTAATTAATAAATAAAGATAAATAACAAAACTAATGTTTTGTTAAGTCTCCCTTGCTATCTATAACTGCCTGGCGTCTTCTGGTGGGCATACTTTCTATTAACTTGGCAGTGAACTCAACATCAATGTTCTCCCAAGGTGGGAGAAGTTCCCGCCGAAGATCTTCAGTATTATAAATAAGATGCTTTCTTCGACGTAACTTACGAACGAGCTCTCTCCAAACATGCTCAATGGGGTTGAGATCAGGACTTTGGGCTGGCCATTTTTCCATAACATCCATTGAATGCGATCTCTTCCATCACTTTGCATATGCACTTGTATGGCAGGTAGCATTATCTTCCTGAAAGATAAACGTCTTATTATATTCGTTTTTATATAAGATTTTGATGTTAATTTCGAATGTTTTGGACATTGTTTTATTAATAAAAAAAAAAGCACTGCAAAACAATTAGGTCTTATTATCGTTAGAAATTTTTAGTAGTGAGATACTTGTAAAAATTTATAACATTAGCATTCAGAAAGTTATACCAACTGCTAACGATAGGATATATTCTAATACTCGTTTTTGAATTAAAGCTAATAAATATCTCAGATACTAGCATATAGGCGATATACTTATTATAAAAACTTTAAGCTAGAAATAAAAAATTACAAAATAAAGTAGGTTCACTCCAAACGTCTAAGCTTTTCAGATACATATATGCTACATAAAAATAGAAAAAATAATAATAAATATATATACGATGAACTACTATACAGCTAATTTTTGAAGGCTTTACAGCAAAGTAGTATACACATTATAACCTTATTAAGTTATTGATTTGACAGACAAATAAAGAAGGGGTATTTTATTTTGTTTAACTTGCAGGTAATTGTTGTTCTTCATCAAACAATAACTCCCATTGATCCTGAGGGACGATTGAACCAAACAATTGAGTCATGCTATCACCCAACTATCGTATAAAAGCATTAATTTAATATCCGTCGCTTTTACAGTCTTTTATCATTATGTTTACCTTGTCTAATTCTCGAATAATATCTTCCATTAATGTAACATAAGCATAATAAAATACATACACATTATCTTTCTCCAATAATTTTTTAGATTTAGCAATTGGCATTTCACACAATTGATCCAAAAGAGATTTCCAAGCTTTGCGTGCAGGTGGGAAATAAGGAGGCATAGGGGTCTTTAATCTTAAAGCAGAAGCCAATAAATAAAAGTAAAGCAACACATTACCCACCATTTCCTTACGCTCATGAGCAACAGGAGTCATGAAATCGTGCTGGACTTCATCGTACCAAGCATCTTTAAGCATAACTGTACGCATGGATAAGAATCGATCTACGATATTTTGACAAGAGGTCAGCATGGTACGATATGTATCAACAGGGAAAGGCCCCTTGAGTCGAGGTTCATTAGGCGTTTGTGATAACAATGCTTGAAGGTCCAATAATGCACGTTGTAAACCTAATTCCAAGTCCATAAATGATTGTGTTGCAAGACGACGTTGAGCCTCAAATGTCAAAACTTGAGCTTCAGAAGCATCAGGTGCAACTTCCATAAGACTCACAGAGCGTTTCTGTTGTTGCCGAGCTCCACTACCACGATTCTTAATGGGATAATCAGCATAAATAGAGACTAATTTCTGATACAACCAAGCTAAACGCAACAAGAAATCAGACAAACCCTTTCTAAGTTCAACACGAGCCTCATAAGGCCATACATAAGCAGTTGCAACCAAACCAAGCACAACACCGACCATAATAGCAAAACAACGCTCAGTAGCCAAAACCCAGACTTCAACTTCATTCGTATTACGGTCATTGTATTTGTTGAGCATTACCAGGTTATATGCCAATAAGGTGAACTGACCAAACTTGCCATGTTTATTATTCAAGATGAGGTAAAAGTTCGGAATAGAAAAGAGCCACGTGAGGACAGGTAAAACATACATGTTTGCAGGGAACAACATGTAAAATGCCATTGCAACATAACAGCCTAAAATAGTAGAAAATATACGGTAAATAGCTACAAGGTTGGTGCCGCCTACAGTGGGTGTCATGACAACCATTAACGTAATTAAAGCCCATTCCATACGATAAGTGCGGAAAAAATCTTGTGTTGATTCCAAAAATGCAGGTATAGCTAATAAAATAGTAGCAGCTGTAGCTTTAATAGCATAACGAATCTTTTGTGATTTGAAAAGCGAAAATGTTTGCCAAACACGAATAAAGAATCGTCTCCATTTTGTTTTTGGTTCAGGTGTATGCAGCGTATTAAATGTATTACGTTCGTTAGGTACAAATGGTGTAATATGAAGATGCTGATGTTGTTGTCTATTGTAATCGACTTCGCTACTATTATTTGCATTGCTCCATCTACGTTTGATAGAAGAAACTAACCATGTCCAAACACTCAAATTTCTTTCACCAGCTTTATTCAACTTTTCAACGGCATCTACCAAAGTAATCAATTCACGAGCAAATTCAGTCATATTAAAAACGTAGAAATAAACCAAAATAACTTCTTCACCCAAGACACATCCAATAGCTTCAGATTCGACATTGTGATTTCCAGGAGTATGACTAGTAATATAGTCTACACGAGATTGATATAGCTTTTGAATAGCTTGCTTTTGTGCTGTTTCAAACAAGGCAATCGCTTTTTCTAAATTGGCTTTCAAGACGGTCAAGGAAGGTGTAGTACGCTTACGACCTATGCGAGGAAGCCATTTGTTGGTTGAATTGGACGTAGAAAAACTAGTTTGCAAATGGTACAAGGTTTGCTTACAAGTATAGGCGAATGATTTAAGTGGAGGACGTATAGTTTGAATGAAATTAATCAAGGAAGCTCCATCATCTTCACTTAATTTAGGGGAGCTACCATTTCCAACGTCTATGGAAGCACCTCGAGCAGCAGCTTCAGCATAAGATGTTGATGGGGTATTGTTCTTCTTTTTTAAAAATTCATCAAATCGATCACCGGATTTAGATACAAAAGTACGCTGCTTACGCATCTCATCCTGTAGTTTTCTACGACGATAACCAGCTCTTACATTCCAATTTGTATCATTAATGGTAGATGCAGGTACGAATGATTGAGATAATTTAGCGGAATTGCGTCGTCTTTCTCCATTGAATGTATTGTTTTTGGTACCAAAAATTGCAGCAGATGCAGTTGAAAATGGACCTTTTCGCTTTGCTTTTTCCTTTTTTCTTTCACGAGACATTTCTTTGTACTGTTTTGTTGCTTCACTGCCCATAATCTCAAATTGAATACCACAACTACTACGTAATCCACCCATATGTTGAGCAAGTCTTTGCATACTTTTAATAACTGCGTCGTATTCAGCAGCTCGTCCACGCACTTCACTATTCCATACAGTTTCTAATTTAGCTTCCTTTAATGATTTTTGAAGAGCTGTAAAACTAGCTTGATGTGATTGAATAGCTGTTTGCAAGATACGATTTGCTTTAAATTCAGGCAAATCATCATCCAACAAAAATGTTTTTGTGAGCAATTTAAGCAATACACGGTAAGAAGCCAATGTTGCATCTACATCTTTTTTAAGCTTCTTGGCAGCTGATACAGGCCAGAAAATAACACAACAAGCGACCGTAATTAAAGTACCCGTAGCCACAGCTGTTGTGATTTGTTCAATTCGAGTAGTATCAAAATCACCGCGATTAACTGAGCCTTCTCGCACAACGATAATAAAGATCGTAATGAAACATAAACTAGATGCAGTAGCTACAGGAGGTTTATTCCAATGCGCTTTGAGAAAAGATACTATAAATGTTGCACCGGATAACCAGAAAAACAAGGAAATTAAATGTGCAACCAAGTAATAATTTCGATCGACAAAGAAATCAGTAGTAACCATTGATCCTAGACAAACACACACAGCGAACAAGACATATCCCCAGCCATAAGCAGCAGCTTCTACCATACCGCCTAATGTTTTAGCAGGATTGAAGAAAACAGTTGCAGTAGCAACCAAATGACTTGATGTATGATTATTGCCAATAAGAACGTTGAGAGTGGGTACAAATGTAAACAGTGAACCTAAAAAGTAGGCAAAGCTACATTTGAGTACAAGACGTTGGCGAGGAGTAAATTTACAAGCGGAGCAAAGACTATGAATGGTTGTGTAAAGTCGACTTGCCCAACCTGCAGATCCTTCATCGTCTTCGATAACATAATGTGATTTGCGTTTTGAAGGTGTCGTTTGAACTGGAAAAAAGGGTTCATCTGAGTCATCATCATCTGAAGTTGAAGAATCACTGCTGTCACTAGAAGATGAGGATAAATCTTGATGAGGTTTATAACCTCCAATTGCCTGATAAACATCTTTGTGCGACTTTAATAACGGCGTTGTATCATTCATATCGTCATGATTGTTATCGATTGAACTAAAAGAGAAGGAATTTTTTTTTTTATTGGTAAATTTACCATTTTCAAATATTCAGAAATTACAAATATTTTTTTTTTTTTTTACCTGTTGCGTCTACTTCTTCTTTGTTTACTGGATCCATATTGATGATGATCTTCTTCTTCATCTGGTAAAGTTGACAAAGATATAGTTCGTTTTTGTATAGTGCCATCATCCAAAATAACCTCAATTTCACTCATTGCTGAAGGGGATCTTGCAATGTTTGGACTTGATTGACGATTTAATTCATCTAGTGATTGAGTTCTTTCAATGAAAAAGGATTGTGGAGATGTAGATAATGATGATAAGCCTGGGTCAGATAAAGGTGATCCTATAATTGGAGCTGCATTTCGTGGTCGTCTTCTATTTGGATTTTCATCCATTTTGAGTTGAAGAGAGAGAAAAAAAAAAAAAAAATGAAAATCCCAATATTCTGTTCCAAGGAAGTTATTGACTTTCAAAAGGTGCTCTAAGCCAAATTGATACAACAACATTTAATATATACGGCCAATAAAACAGCTTAATCAAAGTTATAGTTGGGTTTTAAGCGTGAAATCTGACCCGATCAGTGATGATTGCCAGCTTAAATAGGACAATTTTGACTGATACACCACTTTTTTTTTTTTTTTTTTTTTTTTTTTTTTACATTTGCTAGATGCAATATGTCGAAAATCCTCACTATCAAACAACTAAATACATTTAAAGCTAGAAAAAAGACACACAAAAAAAATCATAATACTAGCAATATAATTACCAAATAAGCAACTTATCAGTACTTTAAATGTTGATTTTTGACGGTTTGAGACTACTAATAGTGCTCAAAAGCATACCAAACGAATGTTGTCATTTACTAGACTTGATCTGATGCATTTTAACAGTTTTGAAGATTAGGAATCTAACTCAAATTTTTCCTTACCATACCTCGTCCAAAATCTCAGCTTTGACAGAATTCAATTTTTTTAGGAATTTTATACTAAGATATCTATAAAGATTATATGTTTAAAATGAAAAACTAAAAATTGTACTTTTACTTAAATATCTAAAGTTTTTGGGTTGCAATTATTTTTAAAAAATCATCACAGCATAAAAAGCATTTGTTTACATACATTTCATTAATAATGTTTTTATCTTTATTACAAAGGTTTGAGTGCAAAAATTCTGTAAATGTACAATTTTTTGTTAAAATTACATTTTTAATCAAATAGATAGTCTACAGTATTTCTACTTTAAATTCAGACAAAATAAGTAAAATTTGGGATGAAATGAGAATAAAGTTTGGATGTAGTGAGAATAAAGTTCGGATATAATGAAGATAAAATTTAGATATAATGGAAATTGAGATTTAGATAAAGCGAGGATAAAATGAGGATAAAATTGGGATGAAATGAGAATGAGATTTAAAGAAATATGATGAAGAGGAAAATTGAAAAAGATTAAATTAGTCTCAAGTATTATCTGAAAGAGTTAACCTAAATGAACTTACCTGTAATAATCTAAACCTCCAAAGAAGAAACCGTGTTCGATACGGCGATATATAAACAAACTTTACATCATTTTCTTTAGAAGTATCAATATCCAAGCCAGAGATGCAGAGTATACAATACTATAATGTTTTAGACATTTGCACCACCTTGACTTGTAAAATAATAGAATACTGTCTAAAAAATCAGTCTAGAATAAGTTAATAATCATACACCGTTCATTTGTTAACCCTAATATAAAAAAAAAATATATCAGTGATAAATAAATATATCAGTGTGAGAAATTATTTACATGTTCATAAAGCATTCTGCAAACAAGCTCCTTAAAACATGCGAATTAATCGTGCTTAGTTCAGAACAAGTCGGCAGAATACCATTCAGGTGCACCAGTCTTGAGGAAGAAATAGAAACATTCGAGTCTTGAGTACAGCAATCTTGAGCAATGTAAATCTTGAAAACCCTTAAAAGATCATAGGCATAAAAAAACCCCACCCAAAGTAAGTAGGAGGGGAAAAAACCTTGTAAATCTTGAAGACACCATCTTGCAGTAGAAGAGACACCAAATCACAATCAATGAAACAGAATAGCAAGACCATAGGCTTAAAAAACCCTACTCCAAGAAACAATAGGAGGGGGAAAAACCTTTAGACCTTGAGCACATAGCACCAGCCTTGAAGAAACATCAATATTGGGCCTTAGCAAAGATTACAGGCTTAAAAAAACCTTCTCCCGAGATTGATAGGAGGGGAAAAAACCTTGTAAATTTTGCAAAGGCAATCTTGAGGTAGTAGATATATCATTATAATAGAAAGTCTTAAAAAGTAATAATAGAGAAAGCTTTAAAACAATGCTCAAATACAGATGAGAGAGAGAGAGAGAGATACAGCAAGAAAAGCCTTGTAGGTCTTGAATAAAAATACAGGATGCTTGGACAATATCGTACCTTTTAATAAGTAAAGGCTCTCCTTAGGACATCTTTTAGATGTGATACTTACATTTAATCATCTTTTCATGAGAGTAGAACCGTGAAACTATAAATAAACAAGTATTTAAAGTATCTAAAATAATCAATGTTTACACATACCAAATGTTCAAATTATGAAGTAATTTCAATATAAAAGCAGAAGAAGCAAAATGTATAGAAAAAAAGAAAGAAAAAAAGATAAAAAAAATAAACAAAAATTTTTCTTTTCATCATTCTACTTATAATATAAAGAAAAATGATAAATTGCGTTACTCCATGATACGAAGGCACAAACCATTCTCTATATTTATTGAGCATTTAAAGAATTGCTTAGGGCTAGAAAGAAATGATTTTTTATTTTTCTTACAATGAAAATGATTGTAAGATATTACTTTCTCCTGTGATGTTTTTATCTTTTTTAATACGTATTGCACTTTTTATATAGTATTAAACTGCACTTTTTCAATGTTAGTTCTTTTGAGCATGAGCCTAATTCATAAAGAATAAATGTTTAATTAAGCAACTACAATCATCTAGAAGCAACATTTTATTCATCCAAATATGATTCACAATTTGTACAAATTTACATTCTCACTTTGTCTAGATTTCATTTTCGCTTTGTCTCAATATGCAACTACAATCGTCCAAAAATTCAATTGGAAATCGTCCAAATATTTTCCTAAAATGTCTGAATTTAAAGTTTAAATACTGTATTGCATTTTTCACTTCTGCATTTTCCCAATAATCCCAATTGGGTTTTTTCTATCCCTTATCACTTTTTGATCTGGTCAGGGCAAATTTACTATATATAAAAATTATATGTTTAACCGTATTGCATTTTTCGAAATTTAAATGCTGCCAACTCTACTGTATTTGCATTTTACAGTAGTAAAGCTACAATTTTGATGGTAAAACGATAATTATGCAACTACAATTAATATAATTCAGATCGGTACTCTTTATAAATTTATTATAAATACAATATTATATCAGATTTATAGAAAATATTCTTTTCTTTGTAATGAAACACACTTTTTGTTAATTTTTTATTGAACTTTGTTAATGCAATTTCACAACTATGATATTTTATGCGAAAAATACGTAACTTGCAAATATTAATATTTTGTATAATTGACAAAAGTACCACATTAATCTTTCATATTTCATATTATATATTATTCAAGAGCTCAGGTTAACAAATTCTACTGTAATAGTTCAAAACTTATTATATTGTTACATGATGTCACTTGATTTGCAATTAATTGGGCGAGTTGGATTTCTGAATTCTTCTTATTGTCTTCTTTCTCTCACACATACAAAAATAATGGACAGAGAATATATGCAAACAGCAAAAGTAGCACTTATATTATGCTCTTGCTTCTTTTCTTATGGTGTAAGCAATATTTTACCCGGGAAATTGTTCATCTTAAATTGACATTTGACCTAACTTTCAGCCTTTTTCTCATGCATAAAATTATGTAGACTTATTGGTCAGACTGGGCTTTTGATTATTATTTACTGTGGGCCAATCCAGTGGAGTATCCAGAAGCAATTACTCGCGCAACAGTAAATTTAACATCTAATAAATCATTTTACTGCTTCAATGTTCTCTAATATTTGACATTTTTAGTTTTATTATGCTAATCAAGGACATATTCCAAATATTTTGAAATATGTTCCAATTGCTAATTTGTGTATTGCAGCAACTGGTTTTGCTACAGGTTTATTAACAATGACAGATGGAAACTTGCTATTTGATGGTGCTTCATTAGGTAAAACTAGTTGATATACAATAGTTTATTATAATGATATTTACCTAAAACTGTGATTTAGTTTTGATGTTATTTGGAGTAACAACGTATCTTTCATCAGTGAAACCAGGTATATGAATATTATATGGATTAAAGTAGATTGATGCAACATTAATACAGGTCGTTTATGTAGCGATAACTGTAGTCAATGAGTCAGCAGATATCAACGATATCACCACATCTTTAAAAAATATAGCTGCTGCTCATTTTATTATAGTTTTAGCAATTACAGGTGAATACAAAAGATATATTTTCAATCGCTTTTACATGTACCAACAATCATAAACACTCAGGGATTATTGGATTACAAATTACGCATTACTTTGTTATGAAGAGATCAAATAAAGAAAATGATGAAGATAACCAAGAGAATGAGCAGGATGATCAAGAAGAAGAAGAGGAAGAAGAAGAAGAAGAAGAAGAAGTGCAAGAAGCAGGAGAAAAGCGCTAAAAAAAGGGAATTGAAGCATAATGATACATGTATCGGTCGTTAAAATAATGCCTTATTATAATTACCAAGAAGTAAGCTCAATTGCACGGTACTTGATTACAACAGTTTAATTAAAATATAATGATAAACAAAAACGCGCGCCTTTCCTATTCTCTTTTTTCTTTTTCCTTTTATAATAATACTATCAACTAATAAAATATGTCTAGCAATAATTACGAATCTATCTGTGAAGAATTAGATAGTTTGAGTATCTCTTATTTGACCAAACTTAATGAATATACCCAACAATGGAAAGAAACAGGCAACCAATTTCAAAAAGTATTTTGAAATTATATAATTGTGAAATTTTAATTAAAAAGATTATATTAGGGTTTTCTTGACTTGGCACATGCAAAATATACCATGGGTGCACGCACAATATCCCATTTCTCATACGATGAACGTATGAAAGCCATTTTACAGGTGTAAGTAAATATATTATAAGCGCAAAGGAGGAGGGAGAGGGTAATATTTAACACTACAATCTTATAGTGAAATAGATGACCAAGATAAAATTCATTCTAAAACATTAACACCACCTGTAAAATCAAAGCAGACATTAGATAAAAAGGAGGGATTAAGGAAACGAAATATTCATGAACCAGAAAAAAAGAAGAATTCAGAATGGGTTGCAGTAGAAGATAAACCACAAAATGATAACGATGATATCGAGTTGGATGAAAAAAAGAATAAGAAAAAGATTAAAAAGAGTTGTGATCCTTTGCATTGGTTTGGCTTGTTCGTATCTCCTTCTTTACGTACAACACAAGAGCATTTCAAGTCTGGTAAGATGAATAATAAAGCATTATCCATGCGCATACTAATATATATTATACAGTTACCGAACAACTTGTAAATCAAGTAAATCGGATTCATGAATTAGAATCAATGGAAAAGAGATATCATCAATTACAAGAAGAGAAATTATCTATAAAATTAAAAGATACAATGTTACAACAACAAGAAGATGTAGCTGCATAAAAAAATATTTTATTCAGATAATAAAAGAGAATGGAAGTTGTAAATTTGATTGTTAATTTGCTAAATAGAAAAGGGATGGAGGGAGGAAGAAGGATGAGAGAGAGAGAGAGGGGGGGGGATATCATATGCTTTTTTAAGATGCTTGTTCACTTGAGCGCATATATTCAAATGTTTCTGAATCAACCAGATTAAGCTTTGTCCCATATTGACCATGTACAGATGAAGTGGTCTCAATTTCAGCACGAGCAATTTCTTGAACATCAGGCAATTCATCGCCCAAGATTCCCCAATTACCAGCGCCAGCGCCCATTTTCTTTACACCATAACGTAATTCAGTTTGGCCATTTCTTTTTTACAGTGTTATTATTAGTTTCACATTGTTGCAACAGGTTAATTTCATTTACTGTACCTGGCTACATGTCTTTCATGACGAGGTTGATGGGAAAAAACAGAATCCTTGCTACGAGTCATTTTATGTGTTTAAGAGAAGGTATACAGAAAGAAGAAAAAAAAAGAAGCATAAAGGGATAAAATGGGCGTTTTTATAGATGTTTTATTCCCTTACAGCTAACATTATGATGGGAAAAAATACAAAAAAAGAATGTTGATACATGGATTATCGCATGACTGAGTGTATAAAACATAAGCCTGGGCGGTGATATTTTGACATTTTAAACCTATCACTTGAATTAATTAGGGTTTTATTTCATGCAAATTGAAAAAGAGCAAGGTTTTTATATATAAAAAAAAAAAAAAAAAAAAAAGAAAAAAAAAACGTGGGAGGGTTTAAAGTTCATTTGTATCACTTTTTAGTAGTGGTTTTATATATATATATATATATATGTATGAATGTGTATGTATGTGTGTGTTGTATTAATTGCGATTTAGGCAAAAGTATATGATAAAAAAAAATTATAACATTCAATAAATCAATATTACCAAACGGATATCTATAGGGAAAAACAAAATATCAAACATGTTTATCATTGACACAGATACGCCATTT
Organism: Mucor plumbeus; assembly: GCA_016758945.1. NCBI lineage: Eukaryota > Fungi > Mucoromycota > Mucoromycetes > Mucorales > Mucoraceae > Mucor > Mucor plumbeus. Next base: position 79,232 of record JAEPRC010000063.1, read on the forward strand.
ATACTCTAAATAACGCCAAATTATAAAGCCCCTGTTTCAAATGTTGATGTTGCTCATTAATAATTTATAACCAAAAGATATATACATATATAAATAAAAAAAATCCATCAGTTTACTGGCGAAAATTGGCTTTTCAAGTTACATCATAATTCAAATCAGGTGTTTATTTTCAAATTATTTGTTCTCTTGTTATACAGTGCTTCCACTCTCATTTTACCGAATGTTTGACAGATTTTTGAGACTAAATTGCCCAGCTTTTTGAAACTAAATTGACTACCTTTTTCAAAATAAATTAACCACTTTTTACAAACAACTTAAGCTACTTTTTGTATTTTGAATATTTCTTTTAAAAATAAATTTTTACTACGAAAATGGTAGAGGCGATATTGTAGACGATTCTGGAAATGAACCAGACGCTTACTTGGTCGAGCCTTCATTTCGTTTAACCAATTTGACGAATTTAAAAAATACATAAAAAACAAAAAGGTACCGATCGAAGATGAAGCAAATGACGTTGAAATGAAGGAAGCACTAACAAAAAAAGAAAGATTCTCTACGTACAACATCTATTCAGATGACGACCGTAAAAGATATTTCTATTTTATTAAGGAGAAACTCATGACTCCCTCTCAAGCAGCTAAAGCTGCCAATGTTCAATACGAAACTGCTCGAAAATGGAAAACGGCCTACGAAAAAAACCCCGAGGAGGATATTTCTCTTAAGAAAACAAATCGCGTAAACAAGCCTGTGAGTAAATTGAATGAAGAGCATAAGACCTTTATACAAAACTTTTTTGACGAGTCTGGCTTCGATATTAACATGCGCCGCTCAAGAGGTTGGTCAACGCGAGGAACTCAAGCAGTTATTGAAACACCCTCTGCAAGAGCTGTCTCGCATACCATTATCGGTGCTATTACAGCATACGGTGTTTTAAACGTAAGTTTAAGAGATACAGGAAATGCGAAGAAGAGAAAGGTCGACGGTGCCAAGAAGCGCAAAGCGACTGATGCGGCAGTTAAAGCAATTCTAAGGGAGCTACAACTAGACATTATGTTCAGTTTATTAGTGACACAATGGATATCATGGATGAGTATGACTACATGAAGGGATTTCATCTTGTAATGGATAACGCTCCTATCCATGGTAAAGCGGTTGTCGATCCTATAATCATCAAGAGGGGTTATATACCCGTGTATCTTCCTCCCTATTCTCCAGAGCTTAATCGCATAGAGCAGTTTTGGAAAGTGTTGAAGGATAGAGTCAGAAGAAACAAGTCGAATGATGTAGAAGATCTCACCTCACGAATTATTGAAGGAAGCGAAGATGTTCCAGTTGAACATTTGCAGAATTTCATTCAGCATTCCATAAATTGTTTCCCTAAATGCTTAAAGAATCTTTGTAATTTATTTGACCAGAAATTGGTTAAACTATTTGTAAAATGTGGTCAATTTATTTTCCCAAAACTGGTCAAATTAGCTTCAAACATCCGACCAAACTAGTCTCCTTTGTATGGGCAATTTAGCCTCGCATAGGTGCGCAAATTTTTTCAAAATAGTGGGTGGTCTTTTCAAACATTCGGTAAATTGAGAGTGGAAGCACTGTACAATTTTTTAAATACAAAAAGGAATCATGCAACGATAACGCACGCCCAAACAAAGAGGTGAAAAATGAGCGACCAAAGAGAAGAAGAAAGAAGAGAACAAAAATATAAAAGAAAAAGTGATACAATTATTTAATAATTTGAAATTATATCTTTTCATTATCATTAAATTTACTTACAACTGCTTACGCCTACATTATCTGGGCCTAATATCAGTAAATCAAGAGTAGCGATTAAGAGCCATAAATTAGTGCTTAAATAAATAAAAAAAAAAAAGCAGGTTAATTTACCAGTTTGTCTGGCATTTGCAATGATTATAAATAAAACGCAGGGCCAAACCCTTAATTATGTTTGTTTGTTTCCCCAAAATCTTTGGAGATCATGATTCCTTTTGAAACCTCAGAAAATGATAATCAAACTGTTTCTTACATCAATAAATATGTTTTTAAAGAAGTTTCTAACTACCAAACAAATTAACTCCCAACAATATACACAAATAACTCAACAATCAAACTAAAATTTCAAAATGTTTTTATAAGCTTCTTATAATTAAGTAAAACAGACCTGCTGCAGCACGAGCTGTGCACTGTTTTAGTGAAAAGTAAATTTACTGTAGCGAAACGAAGATAATAATTTATCTAACCGAGGCGACGTATTAAATCTCGTTATATAGTACATTAAATAAATATTTCTGTTAGTTAAAACATTTATTAATAAAGTTTAATATCCTTAAGCAATCCCCATATTGTTAGTTCAGAGCTTAAATTTTTAATGTGCATTAGGTTAGAGGTTTTTTAAATACAAAAATAATGTACTTTATTATATTATATTTTATCAGATAGCATTTTTTCAGAAACCTCCCAGAGCTTTTTGGCCATGTCTTGATTATTTGCTTGTTCGTTTAAAAGAATTGTGTTGACGGCATTGTCGCTATAAAATTCGCCTTTTTTCACATCGGGGGCAACAGCACAATAGACATTCGTTGAAGCACCTACATCAACCTTTTTACGCTTTAAGATTTCTTGAAAAACTGTTTTGTAATTTCTTGAATTGCTTATCATATCAAGAACCATTGATAATGAAGTATGGCGAGTTAAATTTGTTTCTACATTACCAGGGTGAAGGCTAACAACTGTAATATCTGCACCTTGAGCATCAAATCGATGTTGAAGCTCTTTTGCATGGAGAATATTAGCAAGCTTCGATTGGCCATAGACTTTGGCTGGACTATATGAATTTTCAGCATTCAAATTATTAAAATCAATGCCTGCAGGACCTAGTAATTGACTATTGCCACTTGAACTAAGAACGACAACTCGAGAGGAAGTGCTTTCCTTTAATTTGTTAGTTAATAAATTTGTAAGATAGAAATGGCCTAAATGATTGACACCGAATTGAGTTTCGAAACCATCTTTCGTAAAAGATTTAGGGCAAGCCATGACACCGGCGTTATTGATAAGAATATCGAGAGGCAGACCGAGTGCAATAAAGGCATCAGCAAAAGCTTTAATTGAAGAAAGATCGGACAAATCCAGCTGCATTGGCAACAAATCTGCTTGAGGCACTGTCTCTTTGATATAATCGATAGCCCCATATGATTTTTCAAGTGTTCTACAAGGAATTATTACTTTAGCACCAACAGAGGAGAGTATACGAGCGGTTTCCAAGCCGGTACCAGAGTTGGAACCAGTAACAATGACAACCTTGCCTGTTAAATCGGTTTTGAAAAATTTGACAACCTCTTCAGCAGACGATTTGCCTGTAATTGCAGTAATGGTAGTAGTCATTATTTATTTAAAAGTGTAAATGTAATTGATATGTGGATAATAAGACATTGATAACTTGTCGTATATATATATCAAATTTATGAACATGGCTGACGAATTAATTTTCCTTAAATAGTAATTTACGTGTTGTGTTAATTGAATTACCGAGAATGGTAGTAACTTACGTACCATCATTTGTAACCTAATCGCATGATCAATATAAGAGCAACACCATATTAATATATATGGTATTTGGAAGCACAATCAAGTTTTAGCAGTATAAAGAGATAATTTGCATATATACAATATTGGCCTGTTACAATGCTAGTTTTTTCCAATAAATTCTGCAGACCAGCCGAATGTCAAATATAATAGCAGCATATGCGAAGTGCATATGAGGAAAATTTCTTAACATTATAATAAAGTAGTATGGCCGTAAAGTATCCTAAAATTATTGAATGTCTGGTTTGATAATTTAACCTGTTTCTAAATCTAGCATTGGCTATTCCTTATTTAGATCATCTTCGAGATTCGACTTCAAACTACAGGTTTAAAGTTTTCAATTTTCAAAAGCGATACTAGTACCACATTTTATCTAATAGTTAGCCTTATACTAAACACTCTTTTATACCTTAGGCATTGTTAAATAGATATGAGTTAGTCACACTATGCTACCTATTTCTGAACCTATGCCACATCTCATGAAAGACCCAAAAATGTGTAAAATTCACTGCTTTTTCCTTAAAAATAAATTCCGTTTTTTACCCTTGCTCAACTTTTTTTTTTTTTTTTTTTTTTTTTTTTTTTACTAAACAATACCAAAAACGAATTGTATGCCAGTGTACCTGAGACGTTCAACTTTAAACCAAAAACCTGCATCCAGATATATCCTATTATTGGCAGTTGGTATAGCATTTTCAGTACTACTATTTCAGATTTTTACATGCATTTCACTGCTAAAATTTAAAACTTCGGCCCTGGTGGTTGGCCTAACTTGTAGAGCGTCTGCTTGCCAAGCCAAAGTTCACAAGTTTAATCCTGGATAGGAGCAATCTTGTTGATAAATCCATGTAATACTGATTGTTCCGTTTTGGTGCTTTGTCACTCAACCAACGCTTATCCGTATGACGTTTTCTGCATGCCCTGCTTGGCTCTTGGTGCTGCGTTTTGATGGCAGATTATAGTCATTCCCAATTACATCTTATTTATCTTGTACCCCTATTTATTCTTCCATTTATGTCCACTCGATTGGCCTCTCAGCCCCTTCATCAATTTACTGTACACTTTGCTTTATAGACGTTATGTAGGAGTTTTATAGATATTAAGCCAATCGTTAAATAATAAGTAATGATGTCTACTACGGTACTCCCTATAAAAAAAACTTTAAAAGTTGATCCTCAATACCTCTACAGGAAGTCAGGCTACACTAACATTTTTTAATAATAAAACTTACTTGTTTTATAATTTTTTATAACATATTTCAGTATAAAAAAATTCTGATCACTTTTTTTTTTCTTTTTTAATATTTTTTTGCAGCGAAATTCAGAATATTTGTTGCATCGAGCAACAAATACTTTTATTCATGTTATATATCCAGCTGAACTCTGTCGGCTGAGATTTAGATTTTTTAGAAATATTGATTTTTCGTAGAGATATCCTCAAAATTGTAGAAAAAGAACATCATCGATTTTGCTCCCAAAAAAGACTAGTGATTTATCAAAAGATAAACGTATAAAATTATTCAAATGAAAAAGTACCGTTTTATTATGAGCTTATAGAGAGGGTTTATATACTAATTGGATTAGTGAATTAAATGTGAATAATAGTATAATTAGAATGAGCATGTGTATATTATGTGAATATAATAGAATTATGCTTCTATAGTCCCATAGTAGCATGATGATAAACCCATGGAATGTAGCATTGTATGATTTGCATGTCAAACATCATGGCTTGACAAATGCTCTAAACTGGTAATTCGGTAATTCTTAAGTCTGATAGATCAACTAGTATATCCTCGTTCCAAATTTTGAACTAGAAAAAAAATCGGCAAAAATCTTGTTTTCTTTACAAAAAAATATACCCAAAAGTTTCATCAATAGCTCAATCAATACATATTTTTGTTACACATCTTACTAAATATTTAATTTTAAAGAATGTTTATAAAAAATTATGGATATCTTTAAAGAACCTTTGCAATTTCAATCGGGTTTTACACAAAACGTTATGTGAAACAGTTGTTTAAATTTTAACTAGATATATACAGAATTAAAAATGAGCAAAAGCATTTAATGCCCAAGTTTAATTTACTTTGTAGTTCGGGTGTTATTAGACAATTTCTTTTTTTTTTTTTGAACCATTTTTTGATTGACTTATCACACCACAGGAAAAAAGGTGTAAAATGAGATATAAACTACAGCCAAACCTCGATATAAGGTCCCTCAATATAACAGAAATCTTGATATAAAGAAGGTTTTTGTATCCGCCGAAGACTGGTGGACAAATTTTAAAGCTTAAAATCCATTATTTCGATTTTATGTCTAAGGAAAATTTATCTTTCCACATATCCCTTCTTATTTAATTATAATTTTATTGGCTCTAAAATTAAAAAACAAACAGTTTTAGGTACAAAATTTTTTTACTAGAAGATGTAAATACTGAAAATGTTTTCTAATTTTTTGAGAAAACAGCAATTAATGCAGTTTGATTGTATCTGTATTGTATTACAGGTTTTTTATATCGTAGGTAGAAATCTACCATATCTTTAAGTATTTTGAAATCTTCGTTATTAGCAGCAAAGTTTGAAATAACAAAACCTAAACTTGCTAGGATTTTTCTTCATTTACAGGAATAACATCGTTTGTTTCTTCTATATTATCAATTTCATCATTACCACCATGAATTAAGGATGTGGTGTGATTATCTAAGATGCCTTCATTCCTTTCTTAAAATTGAAGTTGATCTGTGTTTTAAATTTGATTTAAGGGAGGCTCCCGATATAAGGGATTTTTTTTTAAAAAAAAAACATGGGCGCCCTTAAATTGAGATTCGAGTGTACTACGATTAAGTTGCCTAAATTTATATCGAAAATACAATTTTAATGGTATGTTAGAATACTTTTTACAACGTTGCCCTAAAGATTCCACTAGAAAACCCCTTCAAAGAACAGATTTAATACATATCAGGCTCGAATTACGGGACCTGAATCATTAAACTCCGTTTTATGCGGACTGTACCTTAAAATACCAAAAAAATTACCGCAAAATCTATTTTTTAGTTGATAACTCTTGCAATTTTGAAGTAATCTCAAAGAGCAATATTTTAAAACAGATATATAAAAAAGAGAAATAATTCTAGCAAAAATCCCAATCTAGCTCATACACTATTTATGAAGCTATTTCCATTAAAAGCGTACGAAAATGCAACTTCAATGGGCTGTAACTCGAGATAGCAACCGTTTAAACATATAGTTTATAAACAAAAAATGATTCTTTTATTTAGTTTTATTATATTTTACCACAAAATTAATTTTGAAAAATCATGAATTTTCCCCTTGTATACCCTCGTCCAAAATTTGACTTTTTCAAAGAAAGCTAATAACTCTATGAAAAATAGAGCTAGAGTGATAAATAATGTCTCAAATAACAGATATGTTTTTGCGTTATCTGTCTGTAAAATTAGCTTTAAAATTCAACTATAAAAGTATTTTTAAAATCACTAAAAACTGATTTATATGTTTTTACTTTTTTTACAAAATTTTTAGTGATACACGTTTTCAATAAATATACCATTAGATACAGAATTAAATTTTATGTTGAGGTTACTTGATAAAGTTAGCCAGGTTACTATACATGTTTGCTGTCAATTTTGCATTTTAAAAATTTAGAATCATTTTTATCCAGTTTTTTCATTATCAGGAAATTTTGGATTTAAAGTGCCGCTACACCTGAGATCTGAGATGTATGAAAGTTCAAAGAAAATTCGCCGAGGTTATTATGTTTTTGCAATGCAATGGTATGTAGGGGATGTTTAAATCAGAAAATATAGTACTGTAGTCACAAATGGAACAACTTATCATTGTAAATTGAAGCAGGGTGGTAAAATAGTTTTGTCCAATTCAAATACTTTAATTGAATTTACAAAAGCTTCTTGTATTTTTATGGGGAATAAGGAATTACATCATTCATTAAATTCAAAGAGAACAAATTCTTTGGGTATCTCGTTATTTGTGGTTTTTATCATTTTAATTATGCAATATGTTGCATGGCAACGGTGAATTTTATTAAATTCACACAATAACATTTTTTGCCTCTCTCAAATATTAGACTAAATACAAATATACTACAATACAAAAGAAAATTAACATTTTCTTAAATTGTTAATGTGTATATGTATTATAATGAAACATACTTTACCGCGTCTTTTTATAAACGGGATTGCCTCCATATGTATAACGTATAGCAGCGGCAAACACTTTACAACAATTACATGTTACGTAAATTTATTTTAATACAGTAGTTAGACTATTAATAGGTAAAATTGCATTGAAAACAAAGACGATAATAGTAATGTTATAATTGTAATTAACAAATTATATTCATTCTTTAAGTACAATATCTGAAAGAGACAAAAAAAGGGACAATGGTGTAAGGTAAGCCTTAATTGAGTGAGATGTCTTCTACGTGCATAATAAACAATTTATTTTTTGGCTTGGTGATATGAAGTTGTATTTAGATATACAATCAAACCTCGATATAAAGGAGGTTTTTGTATCATGGATTAAGGATGTGGTGTGATGATTATCTAATATGCCTTTATTCCTATCTTAAAATTGAAGTTGATCTGTGTTTTAAAACTGTTTTAAGGGAGGTCCTCGATATAATAAGGGACTTTCTAAAAGAAACCACAAGTGCCCTTAAATTGAGGTTTCGCTATACAACTTTTCTGAAAAAACTACTATAACAATCGCTGCAGAAACTGTTTTACTTGAAGATTTTACTGGAAACGTATAACCTTATAACAATTATATACAAAGAAATAAATAACCGCAAACCTTAAAATTGCTATTTTCGAGTTTTTCCCCATAGTGTCAAATCGATTTTGAGGCTCAGTTATCAGAGGTTTTAATCTATAATGTAAACTACTGTGAAGGGTAAACCCCTACCGTTTATCTTCGAATATTCACTTTAGATTATATTTCTTTAAAAGAAGTAGAGCTAAATATTTACAATCTCTACAGTTTAAAAAGTAGCATTTGAGCTTTTATATAAAATAGGTTAAAAGTTTGTCTCGTACATAGTTAACGATTGAAACGGAGTTAAAGTGAGAAAGGACAAAATATATGATAGTAAAAAAAAGGAGAAGGAAGGTATGCGATGTTTTTACTTCCGATAGAAGATATATTAGAAAAATTTCAAAATTGTTCTTAGATATACCATTCTTCTAAAATACCCGAGGAATGTATAAAAAATATTAAAGGTTAAGTAGTTTTGCTCGATATTTCCCACTTTCATCACTTACTTTATTTACACTTCATCTAACACTATGCACTACAGGAAAAAACGCGAAAATAGCAATTTTAAAATTTGCAGTTATTTATTTCTTTACATACAATTGTTATAAAAATATATCTTCCCAATAATATCTTCAAGTAAAACAAGTTCTGCAGCGATTGTCATAGTAGTGTTTTTAGAAAAGTTGTAGTTTATATTTCATTCTACACCTTTTTTACCGTGGGGATGGCGCTTCATTTAACTTCCGATGTTAAAATTCCATTAAGTCTTTGCTGCTTAATAAAAACTCTTTTTCTGCGATCCAGAAATTGTATCCAACTATATCATTGAGTACTATTACGAGGTATAGAAAGCAATACTTGGGTGATGTCAAAATATCAAAAGGTGGAAGACCAAACGAAATTAGTAAGTCTACGAAATCTTATATTGCAAGACAGCTTCGTACAGTTAGATTAGATGGTTCAAAGGGTATGCAAGAACATCTCAGAATGTAAGGTGTTGATATGTCATTAAGCGGCATTAGGAAAGGCCTCAAAAAAAGGGGCTTCAATGCCAAAAGGAAAATCAAGACAAACTTCGTCAGCAAGGACAACAAGGCAGAACGATATGCATGGGCCAAAAAATACAGAAATTATACATTGACAGATTGGCGTCAATGGGTCATTTCTGATAAGACTAGAGTCAATATGTGGGGCACTGATGGCAATTCTTTCGTTTGGTCGGATGGTGACAATACTTTGCTGCCTCATCAAATGGAGTCTCACGTTCAAGGATATGGTGGAGGGGTTATGTTCTGGAGCTGTATAACTGCAATGGGCCCTAGTTATGGTATTACAATTATTGATGGCTAAATAGATTCATCTGTTTAAGTTGATATTTTGGAAACTTCCTTGTTAGACACATTGGACTACTTTGACTTACATATAAAAGACGTCCGTTTTCAACAAGACAGAGGCACATCGCATACCTCTGTTATTACTAAACGGTGGTTCAACGAGCACGGTTTTCCTGTTGATACTATTATGAATTGGCCGGCTCGAAGCCCAAACTTAAACCCAATTGAACATGTTTGGCATCAACTAAAACGTCGTCCTAATGCGTACCCTACTAGACCCAGAGCCAAAGAAGAACTGGAACAGAGGATTACCACTGAATGGTATAAATTTACTGAAAAAGACTATCTAGAATATATAGATAGCATGCCAGCAAGAATTAAAACCATCATCAAGAGTAAGGGCGGCCCCACTAAATTTTAAACTTTTTTCATAATAAACAAAAATCGAATTTTCTAACTTTAACTAGTTTTCTCACTAGTCGCTGATGCTGAATATTTGCATAAGTTGTATCATTGAAAAGCCCTTAGTTTACTTTACAAAATAATATAAGCCACATGTTTATATGTTTAGTATAGGGAAAGAGATCCATGCAAAAAGGTAATTTTGAAAAAAACGGTAGGGTTTTCCCCCTCACAGTACAATGTCAAAAACGATGTTTAAAGTTATCTACTTGATAACCATTTTAGTTAACAAATTCAGAACTATTGGCAATTCTTATACAAACTTTTATCATAGGATATACCCCATGATAACCAACCAGAACATATAAATCCAATATTTATCAGATTATCTTTCCTCCCAGAATCTTGGTTTTTGCCAAAAATAGCGATGAAACCATAAGAAATACCTACTTCGTAGCTGTTTTAGTGAATAAAACTATAATTACCAGAAACACTTATGCAGAATACGCGTTACTAAATGTATCGTATTTGGCTAAATCGAGATGTGTAAATAGGATAAACGTTAGCTTTTTTAATGGACCGTAATCCATGAATATATTTGAAGAAACCATAGAAACTGACATCGATCTGGGAACCACAACAGAAATACTACTTTGTTCATAAAAGATTCCATTAACAAAATATCTATCAGTAACTTTTTTTAGCTAATTTAATTGATACTAGGTACTCATAGTGTGGAACAGCTTACAAACACTAACTGGATTTTTACTGACTCGATTTTCAATCATACTTTTGGCATTATTTCAGCCATAGTTACCATTGGAGTTACGTTAATAAAACCTTTAAGATAACGCACCAAAATGAACTAAAATACCGTAGAAATGTAATTACCTCCAAGTAAATTTGATATCAAAACGTTGCTCTCAATCTGCCTAATTCAGATATTTTGGTTAAAAATTATATACAGAGCGTATTGGTTAGCCATACATTGGTTTTTTTTGGATGAAACTGGATTGTTTTTAAATTTCTACCGAAAAAAGACTGTTGTAGAAATTAGTGATATAAATTAATAAATTCATAATAAGTTTTACAGAAAATAAAAGCTCATTAAGAGAGGAATTCGAATTTGTCAACATTTATTTAATTACTTTAACTTTGGTTATATTATTATTGAGTTTTGTGATTATCCCATGTTAGTTTTTCAAGTTCAAGTTTTTCCTAATAGTAAAAAAAATTGCAAAACTATTACAAATTTAGTACTAAAAGGTAGCTATTTAGACGTAGAACTTAGGCGTAAATACTAGAAATCAGTTCACATATTTTACAGCTCTCTATGAGTGGTTTTACTAAATTCATCAAAAACTTTAGCTTTAAAATTCCCCACAATTTTCTAGTCATTTAATAAAAAACAAAGTATCCGTTATGATTTTCATCAAAAGGGCAATTTAGTATAAAAATTGGACAGGTTGCTTCCCATTTCGTATTGCTTTATTACTTGCTTTACTTTATTCTACTTTCTATGCTTTTCATGTATTTTCGTATATTTCTGCTATTTTTGCTATTTTTCTTCGTACGCATATTTTTGGGCTTCCACCACATTGGAAGTTAGAGTTGTCGTCATCCAAAAACAAAAAAAAGAAGACTTTGATTGGTTCTAAGAGTTAGAACGTCATCTAATTCTCAAAAATTAAAAAATCCTTTTTTTTTTCCTTTTTTCTTTTTTTTTTTATAGCAATTAAGGTAAGCAAGATAGTAATAATAAATAATACACTACAATCAATTAACTAATTGTTCTCTTTTCTTATATCTTTTCTTTTCTTGCATCTTTTCTTTTCTCTTCCATCTCTTAACTGATCAAGGTAAGCAAAAAAAAAAAAATAAGGTTCATAAATTCTTTACTAATTGTTCTTCTTTCTATTTTGTATGTTTCATGTCAAGTGAAAGTGCCTATCACAGACACTTGACATCACTAATTTGACCAGAGCACAGGAGATCAGATAGGCTGTACCTCCTACTCAATTGATTGCGAGCCTTACCTAGCAGTTATTGAAGCTCATCACTGTCCACCAAAGGAGGGGGAAGGCCCATAATACTTTGGTTTTATGGAATTTGAAACGTGGTTTCTCGTTTATAGGGAAATCATATTTCAAACTCCGCTTTTTTTGAAAAAACAGGGGGAAACCCTGTTTTTTTGTTTTTTATTTTTGTGGTGTTTGTAGCAATTTCAGCCAATAAAAATCGCTTATTTTTTTAACTCAATCTGTTCGGAAGGCCCATATTTAAGCACTTAAATTACTCAAATGATTATCTGTAAAGCTAAATGTTTACATATAATTTCGTATCCCAAATAATGAAATCGCATATTCACTACGTCGCAAGGTTGATTCAATTTATGGACACTATTTATTAAGAAGGGAACTCGGCCATAAAAATATGTGCGAAATTTATTATTCTAGGGATTCTTCATCTTGACACTTATTTTATCCACGAAATTCATAAAAGTAGGGACATTTTTAAAATAAAATAAAATTCAATTTCAAGCTTTGAATAAGAGTGAGATAATTATTTTCTGAAGTAGAATATTAAGGCTTTTGGCACAGCCAAATTTAAGTTTTTGGGATCAAAATTAAATTTATTGCAAAACATAACTAAAAATTTAAATACTTTTTAACAAAGAAAGAAATAGCCAAAAGACCTTGAACGGTAAGACAGACAGCTCAAACTACTACATTGATGAATCGATGAATCTAAAATATCATTCAGTTTGCGAGGTGCCCTTTTGTCAAGCTTTTCACTAAATATAGCATATGGCCAGATAACTTTATAAATGCCTTCCTTACCATCTTTGTAATTAACCAAAACCACGCTATAAAGTATATCTTCTACATCAGAAACTGCATACAAATCACCATCTATTATGTACCTTCCAGTAATTGGAACCCCAAATTTGTCCATGGAATCACCAGGCTTGTTCATAAAGAGTTTTTCAATTGCTAAGAATTTGGTTATACCACAATGCAAATGAGTGAAATAGCATAGAACTTCCAAAACAAACCAAATATCCTGATACCATATATTTCCATATCTGCTCGCAATAAAGATGACATAATGATTGGCCCTTGGAGTCAAATTCTTGCTTGATTTGTATAATGGTGAAGAGTAAACAATAGAATCCAGCCAAAGACAAAAGTAAGGTTTAATTTTTCTGTTTTCAACCACATTGCTAGCAAATTCACAGTCTACGCGAAAACACTCCTCTTCATTTCCATCTAAATTACAAGAAAATAAATTCAACAACTTGTATATGAGGTAAACAACGTATGATATGTTACTTCATAATCAAAAGCAAACGTTATTAATAATTAATATCTGAAAGTACTATTACCCTACTGATAGTAAATGTGTAAGTCGTAAGTCGTATGTCTAAAACCACATAGACTCCCCAAAATTTGTATATCCATCCACTATTAACCACGCAATGCTATTTGGTATAATCTCTCGTTAACTAACCATATTTTCCAACCATCTCAAGTTACCCATTACTCTTGATTAAATGTCTACTTTCCAAAGTGTGAAATATTTCAGAATAAGAATGAGATTTTCTGAAATTTACGTAAAACTGTAAATTACAGAGAAGAAGCTGAATTATCAACCGATGATTTAATACTTGCCAGGATGACCCATAATTTCTGAGACTCCAGGTACACCTCCAGTGACACCCATCAAGAAAGCATTTCATTTGTAAATAACCTGTTCATCTCGCTCCAAAACAAATTCATTTTTACTAAGTGTATCAATTTCTTTAAGTATAACATCAAGAAACGACATTTTTTTGCCAGCCTTCCAAGGTTTGTAATTCAGGGGAAATAGTCAAAGTAATCATAAATTCATCTTAATATCTACTATATAAATATTTTAAGCGTTTTGCAATACATAATATGAGAACCAAATTCTATCTCTCAAAGCACATTTTATATTACCTTACGGATGGATCAGAATTCATTATAATACAATGAATAATGGCCAATGAGTTTCCAGGTAAATATTGTGATAAATAGCCCCATCAAATATGTTCTTATAAGCTCCAGCTTCATAATTTTTAGTAGTAATATGGCGATAATCCATCATTGCTCTGATTTCTTCATTCAAAAGTATCTCGGAAAGAGCAGCACCTACTGAAACCATTCCCATTTCTTGGTTTGGCGTTTGGCGTAAAAAGTTCTGGATTTTTATATCTAGGTGTTTCGCAATTAGCAATACTAACAATTCACTGCTGTAGCGTCCTCCGAGTCAAACAGCCGGCAACTTTGTGAGTTGTGAGCATACTGGATAAAAATTGACAAACTCATTTTTAATATTGATGACCTTTCTTAAAAATCTTCCAACGGTATCTGGGCCAACAATAAAACCTCCAAATTCTTAAATAAAAAGAAAAATACTTTTAGATACTATCCAATTTGAGTCACAAGCCATTACTTATGGTACGTTCAATTTTTACCTCATCATAAACCTCCTTGAGTAACTGTTTGCTAATCAGATTTACCATATCTCTTTGAACTTGCCTTGAAACACGATTTAATTCTACGAACTTGACAAATTTAATTGCAAGTACCAATAAATTTGAAATCTCTAGATTATTACTGCTATCGTTTGAATAAATTTTTGCATTTGGGCATTCAAAATCTAGTAAAAATTTTGAAACTAGGCGATTACATACGTAAAATACACCCTTCTAGTTCCAATAAAAAATACCTTATAATAATTAATAATTTCATCATTTTCGGTTGCATCCGCTGCGTCCGTATAATCCATTGTTTCAACATATCCTATAGCAGAGTCAGTGATATCCATTGGATCATTATCGCTGTTGTTAGACCCATTATTATTAAAGTTGTTGTAATTGGTTGGGTCAGGTCGAGTTTTATTTTGAAGAGCATTCGGGTTTAAGACAAATTTATTCGCTGTGCATTTGTTGTTTTTTTGGTAATTTATAAGCTTTTCGACGGAAATACAGACATTGACTTAGTTTTTGCAAATTAAAAGGAAATCTTCGAAGAGGCGCATAATAACATCAAGAATTTTTGTAGTGTTACTAATCTCCAAATTAGAACACGAAACAATCAAAATAAGCTCCAAATCTTTACTTTACAACTGGTTACATTGAAATTATGGACTTTCAATTGAAAATGTCTATAAATTTAGAGTAACTAGTCATAAAGTAAAGATTTGGTTGGTCAAATGTTCATGAACTTAGCGAAGTCAGTCAAATGTCCATGAATTCAGTGTAATCAGTCATAAAGTAAAAATAATATACTAAAAATTTTCACATTTTTGGATTACTCTCTCTCTTTTTCTCTTCTCATTTAGAACTTTTTTTAAAAATGTCATACAACTACAGCAACACCATTCAAAACTCTTTATCCGACTCCTAAGATATTCGTATGAAGCACCTTATCAAAGAAAAATGCAAAAAAATTATGGAGAAATTTGTATCCAGGCATAGTCGCTTGACTTTAAACAGGGATATGTCAATTAGTGAAGGTCTTTCCATGCTTGAAGGCAAGATTGGCAAGCTAATATGGTAACCGCAGGCTAAAATGAGGGGTATTTGGCAGTATTTACTACATAATGTTAGAGCAAATTGCTTTTTCTTTATGTCTTCCTTTACAATGCTGTGCTCGTCATTGGGATGCTGCTGCTCTCACCACGGCAAAAATAACGTGCGGTCTCTGGCTTTTTCCGCACATTTGTGCGAAAAAATGTGCAGCAGCTGCACATATGTGGCGAGAAGGTGGCAAAATTTACCATGTTTTTCCTCGCTGAATTTTTGAAAAATATGAATATGCAGAAAATAGCCACATATGTGGCATAAATGTGCGAAATTTATACACCTTTACAATTATTAGTATTTCGCGTGCAAAATCATGTAAAATCTCAATAGCCTCCAATTTCCGCATGGAAATCAATTACTGAAATTACAACTCTGAGTTTCCCGTGTATCTCATAAGGTATTTTTGCAACAGCCTGGGAAAGATACGCAATGAAATTATCACCCTCAATAATAAAATTAGCCTGTTTGGTTGTATGTTTTTTGATTTTGTAAACAAAATAGCTGTGATGAAGGCACATTATAATCTCTGTTTTATCTGATAACAAATAAAAAAGAGAAACTCAATATGAAATAAACAATTACTGTTATAGAAATTTAAATCATCACCGATATAAGATCCTTACAAACAATATAAATAGAGTTAAGCAATAGTTTAAGTCATATATAAAATATTCAACGAGCGAACATGTGTATATATAATTATTTGTACAAGGAAAATAATATTGAAATTAGAATGGAATGAAATGTATATAAAGAAGAACTCCTGGTGCAGTAAGATATTTCTTCGTCAGTTTTTTTTTTAGATAATAAAGGAAACAATATTCTAGTTGACTTAATATCGTTTTATAAATTTTTTTAATTAGTTATCACTATCAGATCAACTAATTTGCAGTAGCATGTAGTATAAAATTTAAGCTTTTCTGATTAAAATTATAAAATCTGATTTTTTAAAATTTTGAATGAACAAAAAACGCTCAATGATGGCAACTAATAATTAATATATATATACATATATGGATATCTTAAAATGCTTAATTATGTTATATAAGATCGGATTTGCGATAATATATTTAAAAAAGAGTATAATAAAAAAGAATGTGTAATTAATCAGTTCTTCAACTGTACAATAAAAACAAGATAAGGTTTATTTAGATATAAAAGTATTGCCTTTTATAATGATTTAGTGTTGAATTCCTGAGATACAATTAAGAGCGGTATTGAACTATTAGATCTGTTTGAGAGTAATTTA
>JAEPRC010000064.1:0-95181 GCA_016758945.1 Mucor plumbeus
CCTTCGACAGTTGTGCGCTTCATGTCAATCATGTTTGAAATATCATATTGGCTGAATCCAAGTTGCGTTAAATAAAATATAGCACTTAATTTCATTTTTTTTATTTCACTTTTTGATCCTTTAGGATTTTGCAATTTTTTGATAGCAATTTGAACTGTTTTACTCATGTTATGACTACGTAAAATGGTTTGAAGTGGAAGTATAGAAGAAAAAAAAATCGTGGTTTCTTTGAATGGACGAAACATTTGTGACCATGACTGTATGTCCGAAAATAAAGTACCGAATATCAAAATTTAGGCGCCGCTGGCTCATCAATGACCGAACTAATCTCAAATTGATTGAAAAAAATTGAGCCCCAAGACTAAGGCTCTAATTTTTTTCAGTCATAGGGTAGCTCCTATTAAGAGCTACTTTACCATTTTTGTTTCATCAAAAAATATTGATTTTTTGTTGAGATAATCAAAATAATAGCTCACATTACAGCTTAAACCTATACTGGCTGAGTTCCAAAATTGATTTGATGACAAATTGATCCAAAAATGATCCAAAAATGATTCAAAAAACAAAATCGATCAATGGCTCGTGAACTGCAAAATAAGCAAAGAAAGCGTATTAAATAGTTTTTGTGCATATTAAAATTCTGCATTTGATTAAATAAAATTTGGGCAAATGTTTCACATTAAATTTTGAGTAAAATGCAGTTAAAATTTTAGAGATTTTTTGAATATACAAGCCACTTTTTGTAAATATGTTTCAAAATTAAACATTTTAAATAATGCGTAAAAAAATTATCTCTCAATCAAGCTATGGACGAGTTTTTTGGCTACATTTCTCATGGAAAAAATAGGATTTTAGTCATTTTTTTTTCAAATCCAAAATTTCAAACGAGGGTGTACTCGTCTTTTTGGGAAGCAAAATCGAGAAAATTCTTTATTTACACGTTTTTAAGGATATCTCGGCGAAAAGTTAATATTTTTAAAAACCCTAAAATGGAACTGATAGAGATTAGTACGTTCCATAACTTGCACAAAAAATAACTGTTACTCAATTTGATAAATATTTTAAAATCTACTATAAAAAATGTTAAAAAAAGGAAAAAAAAAAAGTGCTCCAAATTTTTTCATACTTAAACATATTATAAAGTGTCTTAAAATAAGTAACTTTTATTATCTAAAAGTGCTAGCATAGCTTGATTTTTTGTGGAGATATGAGTGCTCAAAGTTTTTAATTTTTTTTTTATAGGGTAGAACGCAGTGGATATACTTTATTTATTATTATTTAATGTAAAGACTTAATATACATGAAACTCCTACAATAACGCTTCATGTAGCACAACGTAAACGTAAAACTAAAGGTCAAGAGATTGAGAGGTCTCCACAAGTGGGCCTATTATAAACAAGGTTGCGATATGATGATATTATGAAAGTGGGGAAAGAAATCTACTAAATAAAGTGCTGCACCCAGAGCCAAACAGGCATGCGGAGAAACGTCATATTATAAGTTGTGGGTTGGCGACGATGACACTAAACAGGATATACAGTACTACATAACATTATCAAAATAAACTTGTCGACACCAGGATTTGAACACGAGACCTTGCGCCTGGGAAGCACACGCCTTAACCATTCAGCCCAACCACCAAGGGCCAGTTTTTAATTTTTATTAGTAAAATACGTGTAAAATCTGAAACATTAGCAATGAAAAATGTCATACCAACTGCAAAAAATAGGGTATTTCCGGATACTCGTTTTTGGATTAAACTTGAGTATTTCAGGTACATTGGCATATAATGTTTTCTTTAGGTTATTTAGTGGGAAAAAAAAGTAAATCATGGATGAAAAGTAAGACTCGGTTTTTAAGAAAAAGAAGTGCAAGAAGTATTATGTTCTTGGGATAGTTTGGCTATTAGAAAGAAGTATTTTGAGGTGGATGTTGGTGTTACTAATGTATTTTTCAAAACTGCTTTTGGAAATACTTATTAGGTATTACGTAGATTACTATCGGACAAGCAGTATTAAGAAATATTGAGGATTGTGCTTTAATGAATTTGTTTGAGTAAATTATTAAATTAATATAGAATAAAACATATATTTTCTTTGAAGTTTTAATATCTGTTTCTGCTTGAGCATTTAAATAATTAATTTACTGAAACAATTCATGCAGCTATTTTACTGCTACGTAATGTAAGCAATAAATTTTACATACTTTTGTGAAGATTTAAGCATTAATAAAAACTATTATTTTGATTTTTTTAACGAAAAATCAATGTTTTTGCTGAAACAAAGTCGACAGGTTTACTTCCAATTGGGTTCATCGTGCAAAAAAAAAAAAAAAAAAAAAAAAATACCAAAAATTGATAATTCAATTTTAATTTTTAATTTTTGAAATACATTTCGGGTCAATTTTTGGTTAATGGTTGGTCAGTATACTACTCCTAAAGAATAAAGCTTTACTCGAATAATATTCTGGTATTAACCCTTTATTTTCGGACAAGCACTAATGATCCGTAGAGAAAGTAAATCTTTTTTAAAATTTGTCGCAAATTAACTATATTGTGTTTTTTTTAACGAAATATGATTAAGTGCTCCCCCTTCCCAATAATAGCGTAGTTAAGCATGAAGTGCACTGAACCAGTTTATGTACAATTGCTGTTATTTTGCTATATTTCCAAACTATTTCTTTTGGTGTTAATCATAAAGATAGTACCAAGCTCAGATTTTAAAGATCAAAAATTGTAACGAGTATCTATGCAACCTAAAAAATTATTGCCTAACTTCGTTTTAAAAGGGTGTAGTTAGATGAGTGCAACTTATTGAAGTGGGCATATGTTACTAATTAGTATATACAAACAATATATTGAACAATAAACTGTATACGTCCCAAGCCGTATCTATCCCCACTATCATTTTCGATTGCCGGCTATGATAAGAGCGTTTTTTCTTTTATTAGTTTTTTTGTCCTATGAAAACTGGTATTGTGAAGTTGCGAGTATTTCTTGAATGTATAATTAACATGCCAAGAAAAGAGATATGAGCATCTGCTTTTTGTGATTAAAAATTATATATAATCTTGTGTTTCAAGCTCATTTTGATCCGACATTTTGATATCGCTTTTATCGTAGATAGACTATTGAGCGGGTTTGTTATGAGGTTATTGACTTGGTATCTTTTCTTGTACACAGATGCTAAATAAATATGCATTTACTATTACCAATTATATTTAGATGCTATCGTATGATGCTTTATATAATGAAATTTATATTGAAAACGTATCAGTTTTATTAATTTAACATTGATCACTATAAAATGTAACACCACACAATTGTTCCCCAGGAGTTATTAACGTACGTTCTTTTTTTTTTTTTTTTTTTTTTTTTTTTTTTTTTCGTGTGGATAAGATTGCATGCATACATCTTTTTATAGAAATTGTCTTGATGATGCTTCTTTGACAATTTTACATGGTACCAAAAATTGAGGGTGAGAAAGTTACCATAAAACTTACTGCCTTTTTCTCATTCTGGGTAGACTATAAATTACGAAACAGTGGTAAAAGGAAGTTTTCGTGGGGTAATGAAGTAAACGTGGGAAGACGCATCACTTTTTTTTATATATATGTAATATATATAAGATACGAGGCGTTTATTCTAAAAATAATGGAACAAACCTCTATTATAGAATAATCTGCTCATTTAATTGCATTTTGCATTGTTTGATCAGACAATAAAATATGTGATTCGGTCCTTGATGTCCATTTGGGTAGTGCATGTAAACGGAAATTGGGCCCGTTTTTTTTTTATGCCCTGCATATTTATTTATTTATGAACTCTTTTCCTTGGTATCCAATGTTGATGGGTATTCTTGTAGGAATTCACACGACATTAAAACTCGATATTCTTTTTTAGGTAAATGACTGTGCTACGATAAAATCGAGCACAATTAGATGTTACATATAAACTGAAAACGGTATATTAATTAAATTGCAGTTGTATATTTTTATTTATCATTATCTCATCTTACACAATATTGTATTTATAAATTATACAAAACAGAGATAACAGCTTTTAGAAATTTTCTGTATCCTGTATACAGGCGTGGGATAGGTTGATTGTCAAAAATAATCAAAATAATCGCCTTATTAAGTTGTGATTCTTTTCTTTTTTTCTATTGCGGCATGGTAAAAAAAGAAAGAGGAGTGGATCATACCTTTTGCATTGCAATTTGCAAAAGCGATTGTAACTCCGTGTTAAAAAATGCACTAATCAAACCAAGCTTTCACCTTTGAGTCATTGCCAAAGAATTGATTCGGCATGATTCAAGTCGCACTGAAATATATTATGTTTATTATTATTATTTTCTTGTCGTGAGAAAACTCAATCTCAGTTTCATGGTATCCATGTCAGATGAGTACATGAGGGATATTATATCAGTGTTATCTAGATAATCAATCATAATATCAGGAAAAATTACTACTTTTTCAACCATAAGCAACTCACAATTTTCACTTGAAAGTACCTAAAATTAATATTCACCAATTATTTAATAAAATAGATTCAGAAACCTTCCATTAGTGGTACACACAAACAAATCTTAAAGGATGCAATCAACCAATAGAAAAGGATTTTCGTTAAAAAAAGATAAGCTTCCATCTGAGCATATGACTTTTTGAAAGCATCTTGTTGCCTAAATATAGAAATCCAGTTAACTATTGGATGATAGGGTAAATCCATAAAAAGACAATCGAGGAATTACAAGAAAGTAAAAAAATTTCATATAAAAAGGATCCATCAAATTCACGAAAATTGACATTTCATTACACATCTTTTCTTCTTTTTTTTTTTCTCTCTCTCTCTCTCTATTTCTTTTATATTTAATTTATATAAATGACATCTTCCTTTAACGAAAAGAAGGCCGAATACCAAGAGTCTATCAATGACATTGCCAGTGGTAAATTTAATTTGAATATATTTCATTTAAATTATAAATATGCTAATTATTATTGTTATTGTTACTCTTTTATAGAAAAAGAACTCGAATATGGGCAAGATCAATTCATTGATATTAACAGAGAACATGCCGGTTCATCCAAAATGGCTTACTTTAATGTTGTCTGCGTTGTTGCAGGTACAGGTACTCTTGGTCTTCCTCTTGCTTTAAAGCAAGGTGGTTGGTTAGGTATTCTTATTCTTTGCTTGTCTTGGTCCATGTCTGTTTATACTGGTATTATCTTAATTCGCTGTCTTTATGCTAACGGTAAAGCTCGTTTAACTACATACAAGGAAATTGCTACAGCTTCCTTTGGTTGGATTGGTGGCTGGGTCACCTTCTTCTTTAATGCCTGGATTCTTTTGGGTGCTCCTGTTTTATATATGGTTCTTTCTGGTACCAATCTCAATCAACTCTGTAAAGGCACAGCTGGTGAAATTGGTGTTGTTCCTTGGACTGTTATCTCTTGTGCTATCGTTGCTATTCCATTTGTTCTCGTTAAATCCATGAAGGAAGTTGCTTGGATGAGTGCTCTTGGTGCTATCGCTACTCTTGTTGTCGTCTTTATCTGTTTGATCTGTGCTGCTATTGATAAGCCTAATCAAGTCAATGTTCATCATGATGCTGTTATTTGGGATATGTTCCCCATTGCTTTGAGTACAATCTCTTTCAGTTTTGGTGGTAATGTTGTCTATCCTCATGTTGAAGCCTCCATGAAAAAGCCTCGCGATTGGCCCAAGGTTGTTGCTGCTGGTCTCAGTACTTGTGCTGCCATGTATTTTATTACTGCTATCTCTGGTTATTTGATCTATGGTGATACTGTTAAATCTCCTATTTATAACTCTATTCCAGCTGGCGCTGCTCAAACTGTTGCTATTGTTGTTATCACTTTACATGTGCTTACTGCCGCCCCTATTTTGGTAACATCTTTCGCCTTGGATATTGAAGAGATGATGAACATCTCTGTTGAACGTTTTGGCAAGGTCAAAGAGTTCTTGATTCGTGCTACTGCTCGTATTCTTACTATTGCCGTTGTTGGTGTCATTGCATGTGTTGTACCTCATTTTGGTGAATTGATGTCTCTCATCGGTTCTTTTGCCAATTGTGTTCTTATTTTTGTTTTCCCTGTTGTCTTTTATCTTAAATTGACAGGTGTTAGAAATAAGTCTTACTTCGAGCTTGCCTGGTGCTTCCTCGTTGTTCTCCTTGGTCTTGTTGGTCTTATTTTTGGTACCATGGAAGCCATCAAGGAATTGATTGCTGCTTTTGCTTAAATTTAATTGTATCTGTACATATATACCACTTTTTTATTACATAAAAAAAAACCTTAAAATTTAATAGCTTATAAATCTATCACTTTATTATTAAACTCTATAAACATTTTTAAAAAATTAACTTTATCAATATTTTGTTTTTAATTCCTCATTTCGCACTTCAAAATGATAGAAATTGTACATCATATATGGGATTTTTTCTTAATTCAAAGGAATTGCTAAAGTTATAGTGTTATTTACAAAAATTTAACAATAACTAGACAATAAGAAACTATTTTTGGCTTCTCAATTTATTATAGAACATTTGCTTATGTAATAAAGCAATTACAGACATAGTCAGATTTAGTGGACTCAGAAACAAGGAGTTTTGATTTAAGGGACACTCCCAAATCTCCTGTTTTTTTCATACTTTTACTACTTAGATCTATTGAATCGATTTAATGGATAGTGGCCATTTTTTTTCTCCCAGTCCATTATAACACTAAGATATCAATATATTGTAGTATATCTATGCATGATCCAAGAGCCAGGAAAAGTTGGTTAGAGATGGTCCGTAAACTAGTTATTCACACACTTTTGATAGAGACTCAAATATACACAATAACAATTATCGTAATTTGAGATGGGTTTCGCATTAAGAAAGCATTTGTATTTAATTTAGATGTAACGATCATAGTTGAACATAGAAATACACCGCTTGTTGAACAACATGACAGTATCGAAAAATGTACTCAAGATTATAAAGATACTTATTTTAACTTAATTATTGAAATGGAAAATCATACTGTTGTAAATTCAGCAGATCAGCTGCAGTCTGCGACAAATCCAGTAATGCAGTTACGTAAATTGGCGCTAAGCATTTATTAGCAAATATTATTAGTTTTAACACCCTATATAATTTATTTCGTGTTCATGATGTTGTAATGTATCACCTTTTTTGAAGCAAGCACATATTTTTCTTATTAACCGAAACCGTTGAACAATATCTTTCTGCTTGATCGGAGCTGTCGGAACATTATTTTTTAAGCATTTTCAACATGACGCCCATTTGGACCTGAGTCATATTTACGAATTTAATACCATGCTTTGCAAAAAAAAAAAAAAAAAAAAAAAAAAAAAAAAAAAAAAAAATTGTATAAGTCTCAACATATTAAATATTAGATTTCTTTTATTCAAAAAAAACTGAAGTACCCTTAAATCGTGTGAAACAAATCTCTGGTTCCTATTATATTTTGGTTCTGAGATTTACAGTTTGTATACTCCGCCATTTCATGTTGTTACAAAATGATCGCAAAATAGTTAAACCTATATTCTAAAATAGATATTTGAATTAGATAAGCTACATTCACATAACAGTTTTACTTGTAATAGTATAATAGATTACTTTATAAGCTTGTCTTAAAAGAGTATTGCTTAGACCTAATATTTAGATTTTTGCTTCAAATTTTGTATGCAACTAAACTTATAAAAGTTAGAACTGTAACAATTTTGGTTCATTTTTATTTATTGTTGTACAAAGAGGTGTCTACAATATTTACACTTTAAATTCAGACACAGTAAGTAAAATTTAGGATGAAATGTAAATAAAGTTGGGATGCATTGAGGATAAAGTTTGGTTGTAATGAGGATAAAATTTGTATATTACAAAAATTAAATTTAGATAAAGTGAGAAAGAGAGATTTGGAAAATATGAATTTAGTCTTCAGTTGAATATTAATAATATTTATAACATACCTGTAATGATCTAAATCTCCCTATGGAGAAAACCGTGTTTATTACGGCGATACGAATTAAATGAATTCTATAATCAGATTCTTGCTTTAGGAGAAAATACCTCCGGACAACCATTACCATTCCATATTAATGAAGAAATAAGCAGCATATTCTTAGCAGCATTGATGTCTCTCTGCCACAGTGTTTTAAAGTTTTGGCATCCAAGAACACTATGGCTTTTGGCACCATCTACCTTTTTTAATGAGTCTTCATAGCATACATTACAAATTCTTGAAGTCATGAATTCATCAATTGTAACTATTAAAAGATCTCCTTCTTTTTCTCATTTCTTTAAAACATGCCAGAGAACGTCAGTTATCCCATATTTTTTATTTTTTAGTTTTATCAAATCTTTTAGAAAACTTTTAATTCATTTTAGGTTTTACTCACCATCATCAGCTTTGTCCTCTTTAAAAAGTTTACATTTATAGTATTTTTTTATTTTAACGACCAATTTCTTTGCAATCTCTGCATTTTGGCTGTCGCCTCTCTTCTAAGTCAATAATGCTTGTAAATAACAAATTGACTTTTAAGAATTTTATACTTTATACCTGACTCTCTGTTCAATTTTACTGCTTGAACCTTGTTTAGAATTAGGGATTTATAAATTATCAGTTTTTGTAGATGGTGGAGTGTAAAGAAAGAAAGGGTGAAAAAAAAAAAAAAAACACAATTTCGTGTGGAGATGATGCACATTAAGGGTTTTTGATACATCAAAGGCACTAACCGGGTATTAAAGCAGCCAATCTAAAATAAATATTATACAACTATGTATTGATTTGATGTAATTGCTAGCATTTTGTTTCCATCTATTGCGATTTTTAGCGTTTACAAAAGTCGGGGTTTACAGTTAAGAAAATGGTGATCCAGAAATATACATTGCTTGATTGAATTTACATACCCATCTCAAATCAAATTTATTTTAGTGTGAATTTGACACTCATTTAATACAAATCCTAGTTTTATTTTATCTAAATTTCCTTTTTACTTTGTCTAAATTGTATGTCTGTTTCATCCAAAAATATATTTTTTCGTATGAACTTGAAGTGAATGACCTACATTGAATCATTGAATTAAAAGCTTAAAATGTCTCAAAAACTCAAAAGAAAATTATATAATGAGCTGGTATGTGCTGTACAAGCTACATTTAATTGCATGATTAAATCATGAAAAAGAAAAAACATTTTTATTATTAAAAATTAAGGTAAATGGAAAGGGGTATTTACATGAATAGATATAATACAAACTTTAAGAGCTAAATGCAGCAATTAATTCTTTAATGGCTTCTATTGTACCAAAAACAAGACCAACGATACCCATAAGACAAACGAGAAAGCACCAGGCAAGTTCAATCAAACTCTTGTTGCGAATTCCGGTTAATTTAAGATACAAAATAACAGGGAAAAGGAAAATAAGTGTACAGTTAGCAAAAGCACCAATCAGTGACATTAATTCGCTGAAGTGAGGAACAACACAAGCGACTACAGCAACAACAGCAGTTGTAACTAAACGAAGAACAGAACGCAAGAGGAATTCCTTAATTTTACCATGACGTTCTACTGAAATATCAAACATTTCTTCAACATCCAGCGAAAAAGATGTCATTAGCAAAGGAGCAGTCGCTAAAACATTCAATGTAATAACTATAATGGTAATAATCTTGGGAGCACCATCAGGAATAGAATTATAAACGGGGTTCTCAACTTGATCTCCGTAAACTAAATAGCCACAAACAGCAATAATGTAATAAAGAGCAACACATGTACCGAGACCAGCAGCAACGACCTTGTTCCAATCTTTAGGTTTCTTCATGGCAGCTTCAACATGAGGATAAACAACATTACCACCAAAACTGAAAGAAATTGTACTTAATGCAATGGGAAACATATCCCAAATAACAGCATCATGATGAATATCAATTTGATTAGGTTTATCAATTGCGCACATCACTAAAACGATGACAACAACAACAAAAATAGTAATTGTACTAAATGCACTCAACCATGCAACTTCTTTCATGGTTTTAACAAGAACAAAAGGAATTGCAACAACTACCGCACTAATAATGATCCAAGGGACTTTTCCGATTTCAGCAGATGTACCTACGCAAAGTTGATTGAGATTTGTTCCAGCTAATACCATATAAAGTACAGGTACACCGAGTAAAATCCATGTATTGAAGAAGAATGTTACCCAACCACCAATACTGCCAAATGCAGTAGTAGCGATTTCTTTATATGTGGAAAGACGACCCTTGTCATTAGCATATAAGCAGCGGATCAAAAGAGAAGCGGTGTAAGTAGACATTGTCCAAGACAGAAATAAAATAAACAAGCCGATCCACCCCCCTTGTTTCAGTGCCACGGGGAGGCCCAAGATACCGGTGCCGGCAACAACACAGACAACGTTAAAATAAGCCATAAGAGAAGAAGCACCATTTGTTCTATCAATGTCAATAAATGAAATGTCATTTTCATATTCAAAATCTAAAAAAGAAAAAAAAAAAAAAATTAATACTGTTTTCTATAAATTTTTCTACATTTTTTGTTGTGGTACCTGTACTCGTGATCGAGTTATTTGATTTGGTTGATTCTTTATATTCACCTATTGATTTTTCTTTTAATGACATTTATTTTTTTATATAATTGAAATAAAAAAAAAAAGAATTTTGTCAAATTGTCTGTCGTTTTATACAAATTCATAATCAGATCGTTATTCATTTTTCAGCGACAACACTGTTTTCTTTTAAAGAAGTGTCAGAAAAATTTAGTTATTTTAATTGACGCTGTTAATTGCCTAAACTACAATATTTAAACTTCAGTCTGAGATGATATTAGTCTTTTTTTAGATGAATCAAAATGTACAGTGGTTCCCACTGTCAATTTGAGGATTTTATAAAAAAAAAAAGTATGAACTTTTAAAATAAAAATTGGGGGACTAACAAAAAGATTTGCAGTGATTGTTCGAAGTTCAATTCGCGGATTTGTAAGAAATAATTTCATAGATATTTTTTCACCCTCTAAAAAAATGAAATCGTTAGTATTTTTAAAGGAAGACGGCAAAGGAAATATTTACGACGAGAATGGAGCTGAAGCAATGGACATTGTTGATGAGAAGCCTTATTCTTACCTAAAAGAAAGCGCTAAGTTTCCCTCCAACGTTAAACACATTGGACAAAGCGAAGAAGAAATAGGAACAACTATGAAAATAAGTGCAGATTGCTTAACTAAGTATATGTCATATAGTTCTGGTACAAAAAAACTTTTTTTCCAGTACAAAGTCCAATGCCTAATGTCGGTTAGAGCTGCGGCTCTTAAAGCAGGCGTCAAAGAAAGTACTGCTCCCGCCTGGTGCCGAAATCACAGCTACAGGAAGAGCATAAGCAATGTTTAATTGAGTTTTACGATGATGACCCAGGTACCTATATTCAAGACGCTGTTGCGATGCTTACCAGCAAGTTTGCTGGTCTTGAGATCAAAAAATCAAAAGTACATGAGTTTATGAGAGACGATTGTAACCTCTCTTTTAAGAAAGCTACTTTTTGGTCCGAGGCAAGAGTGAACTCAGATACCACCCAAAAACGTTACGATTGGGTCGTTGCATGGAGTAATTTATATATGGATTTTTCTAAAAACTGCGTTTTTATCGATGAAGCTAGCTTCCATATCAACATGAAAGCGAGTAGAGCATGGGCTCCCAGAGGGCAAATTGCAGTGGTCACCAACCCTACGACAAAAGCACCTACACATACCATTACTGGTGCCATATCATCTGTAGATGTGGTAAACTTGAGTATTCGTGTGCCAAAGCAACAGCCAAAGGTAAGGAAGATCCAGGGCGGCAAAAAGAGAAAAAGCCCTGAAGCAGCTTCTAGAAAAGAAGGGCCAAAAGGCACAACTGCCGGCCATTATTTAAGATTCTTAAGGGAGACCTTGAATATTATGGACAAGCATGATCAAATAAAAGGTTTTTATCTGATTATGGACAACGCACCGATCCACTCGTCTAAACAAATAGAAGAAATTATCTATGAAAAAGGTCGGGACTATAAGTACGTTTATCTTCCTCCTTATTTACCAGAACTCAATCCAATTGAACAATTCTGGGCATTGGTAAAAGGCAAAGTGAAGCGTCACAAGCTTGAAGGTGCAGAAACACTCCAAGACAGAGTTATTGATGCTGCAAATGGAGTCTCTATCCAGTATCTCCAAAATATAATTCAGCACTCAAAAAATCATTTCGTAAACTATTTGAACCACATCCCAATCTAAGTATACTGCAATAAACAAAATTTAAAAGTCTGTATTTTTTCATAAAATCCTCAAGTCTTGAGACGCCTAAAGCCATTTTTTTACATTGGCGAGAGCCCCAAGCATAGTAAAAACCTCCGTTACTGCTTTCAATGGGAATAGAAATAGACAACGTCCAGAAGGCTCCTTCACTACTTCAGAAACGTGTCAATAGTATTTATAACAACAAGAGAGGAGAAGCATCCAACTGTTTACCCTAGACCTGATCAGCTAAAACAACACTTAGCTCTCCATAACATGTACTATCAGCAACAGACCATATCGCTATGACACAGATATATGATACTATCACCTCACTTAGGAAGGCCGATTAGGCTAGGCAACGCAGACTAGAAGACACCTTTGTCACTGAAGATGCAAAATAATGAAATTTTTGATTTCAACATTCTGACGAAAATAAATGAAAGTTGGTAACGTATGGCTTTGTAATGAAAAGTTTCAGCGTAACTTCATATCTGGGAAAAAAAAAATTCCCCTTTTCGTCGTGAAAGAGATCGATCATCTTGAAAGTACTGTAATCAACAAAAGAAATACGCTACCCTGGTGAAGATAGTAATTTGTTATTCCACTACGGAAAAAAAGGTGTGAAATGAGGTATAGACTATAGCTTTTCTGAAAAAAACTACTATAATATTCGCTGCTAAATCTGTTTTATATGAAGATTTTATTGGAAAGATATAACTTTATCTTAATTTTACATAAAAAAGCAAATAACTGCAAATTTTAAAATTGCCATTTTCGCGTTTTTTCCCATAGTGTTCCATTCGGTTAAGAGTGCGAACATGACTTGAACGCGCTTTAACTCACGCTTGTTCTTTTCTTTAGAACTACTTGAATTTGTGCTCAAAGGAGGCCCGCCTCTGTTTGAAGAGTTCGTTAAGCTTAATAAGCGTGACATTAGCGAAAGCAGCAAGTATAGTTTCAAATTGGTCCAAGAAGCGTTAGAACTAGACGCAAATACCTCAAGTAATGAACAACGAAAATAAGAGGGCGACCAAGAACAGGGAGATAAACAAGAAAATGGAGATGAAGAAAAGGAGTTACAGGAACGTGATGAAGTAGAAGAAGTATGCGACGATACAACAGAGATGAACAATGAACAGCGGCTACATGTTTTAGCTTACAAGAAATTTGCGGGAGACAAGATAACGGATATGGACGAACACAATGCCACTCGAATTTTGGAGATATGATGCCCGCCAAACAAGTTTTATTGAAAGCAGTTACTTCTCTTTTGAAAAGTCGCTATTAAACGAATTCAAACTGTGCGCTATAGAACTCTCACTCTTAAGCATCTTGTGCCAATTCTAAATCCGCAGATCAAACAATGCAGTAACCTAACCTTCCCATTCATATAAATAGCTAGTTTTCACTTTAAATTAATCTGTTTTCTTTATCTGTTCTAAATAATAATAATTAATCCAATTTTGCAGGTAAAGAACTCAAATCAATAAATAAGTGTCATCTGCTCTAAATAATAATAATCAATCCAATTTTGCAATTGCAACTTTTCATTGAGCAGGTCAAAGCTAAACAAAACTTTATTCTCAATTCATTCATATTTCTACAAAAATATCTCATCAATTTTATCCCCGTAACAATCTTTAACAAAATTAACCCAGCAATTGAAGAAGTTTTATATGAGCAATTAAGCAATCAAGCAGGACCAACCTCAATACCCCCTCGAACTAGAGGGCATCAGCGAAGTCTCTCTTGGCTTGATGGAAGAAGTTATTGCAATCAAAGACGCTGACGAGATGCTGTCATTCATATATGAAAAAAAAAGAGTCTAATGGTTAATGTCCATTGCTTCAGCTCCATTCTCGTCGTAAATATTTCCTTTGCCGTCTTCCTTTAAAAATACTAACGATTTCATTTTTTTAGAAGATGAAAAAATATCTATGAAATTATTTCTTACAAATCCGCGAATTGAACTTCGAACAATCACTGCAAATCTTTTTGTTAGTCCCCCAATTTTTATTTTAAAAGTTCATACTTTTTTTTTTTATAAAATCCTCAAATTAGCAGTGGAACTACTGTAAATCCAGATTACTGTATAAAGAATTTCATGCGGAGTTGATAATAGAATCTTTAGCTTCCATGGATCCTTTTTTCATGATGAAATGTGGGTTGTAGTACATTCAAAATACATTGTTAAATGGAATCATTTACTCGAGTAAAAATTCGCCATGTGATCAAACTCACTCAAAAAGGCATATTTGAATCTTAATGCAATATTTACCAGATTTTTGGTGAAACAAAAAAGTTAAAAGAAAATGAAGAATCAAAATAAAGAATACAAGGATATTTTTTTATGGGTAAAATCCTTGGATAAAACAAAAGAACAAATTGTTATCAAACAAGTGAAAGAAAGCTCGGCAATATTATTTTTATTATTATCAATTAAATTGTAAGGTTTTTTATATAATAAATAATGTGGTATATATGTACAGATACAAAATCTAAATCTAAATCTCTAATTAAAATCTTGAATCAATTGCTTGACGGCTTCCATAGTACCGAAAATTAAGCCAACGAGACCAAGAAGAACAACAAGAAAACACCATCCAAGTTCCCAAATGGGTTTATTACGAATACCAGTAAGTTTGAGATAAAATGCAACTGGAAAGATGAAAATCAATGTACAGTTACCAAAAGCACCAATTAAACTCATCAGTGTACCAAAATGAGGTACTTTACATGCAATAACACAAATGACAACCATGATAACAATACGAAGAGAAGCACGGATCAAAAATTCTTTGACTTTACCAAAGCGCTCAACACTAATGTTGCAGAATTCCTCAATATCCATGGAAAAAGACATTGTATAAATTGGTGCAGATGTCAAGACATTGATAGTAATAACTACAATGGCAACAATTCTACCAGCATTATCGGGCAACGAGTTATATACAGGGTTAGCAACAGTGGAACCATAAACAAAGTAGCCACAAACAGCTACAATCATATAGAGAATAGCACAAGTAGAAAGACCACCAGCAGCAACCTTTGTCCAATCTTGAGGCTTTTTCATGGAAGATTCAATATGAGGATAAACGACATTACCACCAAAACTAAAAGCGATAGTACTTAAGGCAATTGGAAACATATCCCAAATAACTACATCATGCTCAATGTTTACTTGATTAGGTTTATCAATAGCTGACATGATTAATACAACAAGTACAGTAACAATAATAGCAAAAAGGCCTAAACCACTGATCCAGGCAACATCTTTCATAGTTTTTACAAGGATAAATGGAATAGCAACAATCACACAAGAGATAATAATCCATGCAGTATCACCAATTTCAGCGACAGTGCCCTTACAGAGTTGATTTAAATTTTGACCTGAGAGAACCAGATACAGAACAGGGCCACCCAACAAAATCCAAGCGTTAAAGAAAAAGGTAACCCAACCACCAATGGTACCAAAAGCAGCATTAGCAACATCTTTATATGTGGTGAGTCTTTCTTTATTACCGCCGCCCGCGTATAGACATTTAACTAATAAATTGGATGTATAGATTGACATGGCCCAAGCCAAGAACAAGATCAATAAACCAATCCAGCCACCTTGTTTCAAGGCCACTGGTAAACCGAGAATACCAGTACCTGCAACTACGCAAACAACATTACAATAAGCTGCAAACCCGGATCCACCATTTGATCTGTCAATTTGTCCAAAATTTTTCTCACTTGCAAGTTCAGAATCAAAATCTAAAAAAAAAAAAAACAAAAAAAATAGGGTTAATTGATGAACATTTTATAAATTTCTTTTCATATGAATGTACCATTTGATGTAACACTGACACTTTTACTCTCAATAGCAACCATTTCATCTGGTTTTTCGTTTATTGAAGTCATTTTTTTTTTTTGTTGTTTTAGTTTAATTATATATATTTGTATAAAGCAGAAGATGTTTTAGACATGGTTTAAAAAATGGACCCTTATTTAAATCAAAAATTTTCAACACGGCGGAATATGTATTATTAAACGAAACTATTTTTTTTTTTTTTTTTTTTTCTTTTAATTCTATTTTTTGTTCTAAATTCTTTCTAAATTTTCTTGTCTCTTGTTCATGAAATAACGCAATCCATAGATGCTCAATTATCATTTGATGGGAACTCATTTAAATATTGTATATAGAAAATACCAAAAAAAAAAAAAAAAAAAAATACAAAATAATTTAACAAACATTTTCTACATACTTTGAGAATCGGTATTTGGATTTTCTATGCAAGCAATCAAATTTGAAATGTATTCTCGTCTTGTTCCTGGGTATTAAAATCATACATGTACTATACATGACAACTGCCATTTTTATACTTGACACCAGATTAAGTTTTCACACACATACTTTCGCACGCACGCACGCAATATTCATAATTGTATCGTTACTGGATTACCTTTTTAAGTTTGATCACAGAATATCAATGGCGCATGACCATAGAAAATAATCCTTAGAATCTAGTTTTGATTCATTAAGCCGCCGCTTATTTATTTGTGTTACGGTTTCACATTGACATTTTTCTGTAAATAAATAAAGAAATGAAGAGAATTGTTTGTTTTTAATAATAATAAAAAAAAAAAGAAATTATCCATTTAAATTTTATTAAAAGGGTAATTTATTAGTCAAGTATGCATATATTTTACCTTTTTCTTACGAAATGTGAGTAATCTCAATAAATGTAAGTGAGATTCCGGCGACATCCCGAAGAGCACAGCGTTCTTGATATTCTACTCAGTTATTAACTGCTAATTTCATGGGGGTGGAGGTTGAAATTGGGGATAGCTTCATAAATCATGAGGTGTGTATGGATAATATTCAAAAATATTGGTTATATAAATCTAAATGTTTAGTTTTAAAATATAAATAGAGAACGAAAATACTTGGTTCTATTATTGTAATACTCAAGATTTAACTTCTGGTTTTTTGAATTTTACTTTACTGATTTGTTGGAACACTTCGGGGAAATTAAGGAATGGATCGAGTTGCAGTGTTTCTACTTTAAATTCAGACAAAATAAGTAAAACTTTGGGATGAAATGAGGGTAAAATTTAGATATAATAGAAATTAAGATCAAGATAAAGTGAGGATAAAATTGGGAATAAATGAGAATGATATTTAAAGATAATGAGAAGGGTATTTGAAAAAGATTAAATTAGTCTCAGATATTATTTTAAAGAGTTAATCCAAATGAACTTACCTGTAATAATCTAAACTTCCGAAGAAGAAACTGTGTTTGATACGGCGATATTGTAAATAAGCTTCACATCATTTTTTTTTATAGGCATTGATATCCAGGCCAGAGATGCAGAGCATACACTTCATGTTACAAATACTTGAAAGCACAAATTATTCTCTATATTTATTGAGCGTTCAAAGAATTGTTTAGGGTTAGAAAGAAATGATCATTTACTTTATTTATAATGCAAGATATTACTGTCTCTTGTGATATTTTTATCTTTTTCAATATGTATTGCATTTTTTATATAGTATTAAACTGTACTTTTTTTTCAATTTTGATTATTTTGAGCATGAGCTCAACTCATAAAAAAATAAATGTTTAAATTAAACAACTATCATCTAGAAATAGCACTTTATTCGTCCAAATATTATTTACGATTTGTACGAATTTGCATTCCCATTTTGTCTAGATTTCATTTTTGCTCTGTCTCAATATACAATTACAATCGTTCAAAATTCAATTAGAAATTGTCCAGATATTTTCCTGAAATGTTTGAGTTTAAAGTAGTCTTTTTTATTTAAAAATATTTCAGTCCCAAATGTTTTTCTTTTTGGCCAATTTATGAATGTATATCCGTATTACGCTATCAAACTATCGGATATTTGAGGATGTTCATCATGAATATTAATAAATATATATACACTTGCTTTTAGTAAAAAAAAAAAATTAAGAAAATCATAGATTACTTCTAATGTTAAAACTAAAGTATATTTATTTAAATTCATATTACCCTATGCCAACCAAACAATTTTCCGTATACGTTTAAAAGTTAAATTATAATCAAATTGGCAGTTTTAGATTTACTAAAATATTTCATTATACTGATATGATAAAATGAACATTTGATACATTTTAGTTTTAAACAGATAAATTTACTACGTATATTACCAACATAGGCTAATAATTCAATGCTAAATTTTGTCTCACAATGTATTATTTCTCAATATTTTGAATATGCATGTCTTCCACTTCATTGCAAATATATAAAGATTGATTTCCACAAGTTTTGTTGAATGTGTCTCGTTCAAAGTGAAGTCTGTTATCTCTACTAATCTCGGTATATCGAATCATAATACTTTTTTTATTTGATCAAAAGATGAAATCAACGCAACTCTTTGAAAATTCAAGAACTCAAGTTTTTATTGTACCTTAAATCTGATTTTAGCAATAATTCATTTTACAATGAAAGATTCTTCAATTATTAATCACAATTTAAGTAAAATATGAGTTTTTAATAGCATCATTTAGTGTTTAAAGCATAAGCAAATGAAAATATTGTAAAGTATACGAAATAAAACTATGTGGTCCAAAAACTTTGTTTAACCTCTTCTTGCTGTCCTTGATTAGAGTTTTTCTTTTATTTGGATTAACCATTATAATACGAACTAAAGAAATTCAGTAATAATAATAATTAATTAAATCACAGACATTCAAGTAGTGTTTTATCATACTTGATCTGGTATTGGTGCCTTTTTGAACCTTTGAATTGAGAACTTAGCAGTTAAACCAAAGAAGTAACCATGTACTGATATCTGAATTTAATGTATTACTCTCTCTCTCTCTCTCTCTCTCTCTCTCTCTCTCTCTCTCTCTCTCCATTAGTAGATGGAAATGCATTTTATATAATCATGTACACCCAAAAAAAAACTTACATTTGCTTTTTTTGTTTGTTTGTTTGTATCTCATTATCTTTATTCTCCACAGCCTCTTAAAATAATAGTAGTAGTAAGAACAAAGTAAAGTTATTCGTGTCACTTGTCAATTTAATAGTTGCAAATGAATACACGGGATGTATATAGAGTCAATTTCTTTACTTTGCTTTTGCAACAAAAGTCTTGAGAATTGCTAGTATTGTTTATATTCATGCTTTTTTTTTACGTTAGTATTAATACTTTTTCTTTTATTTTTATAAACCCCCCCCAAAAAAAAATCAAAGATAATTAGCCTTGGATATAACAGTTGAGTTACATCTACTTTTGTAGCAAATTTTACGACAAATTTAATGTTGTTTTTTACAATGGTTGTAGATTTGTATACCTCGTAAAAGATCATTGATACAACTTTATCCTTTACTCTTTGAAGTTAAAAAAAAAGAAAGATATTGATTGATTACACCAAAAAAAGATACAAAGAAGTATCTTTTTTTTCTCTTTCTTTTTTTCGTTTCTCTTTTTCCCCATTTCTCTCACTCTCACATAGCAGGTTCTGGTTCAATAATAGCTATCATGTAAGTTCAATCATATCTCTATAATTTAGTTAAATATTAGCATCTATTATATGAGTAGCCGATGATTCAAAGCTGGCCTTCTTCAGTACTTTCTGGTGTCTATTAGATAGTTTATTAGATTAGTTTTGCTTTTTACTTTACGTTTTTTACACATTCTTTAACTCTTTCTACTGGAGGTTTTAAAGGCATTTAATGGTTTGAGATCTGTATTTGTGTCTGTGTATGTAGTAGCTTGTCTTCGTTTTTTTTTTTGGCTTCAGAGTACCTTTTTCCTCAAAGAATTGAGTTTTCCTGAGAAAAATAACGATTTTTGTAGTTCAATTGCTTTAATAATAAAACAAATCATAGCGCAGCGCATGATAGAAGAGCAGTTCACTTGAAAAATTAAATACAAATGAAAAATCTTAATTTACTATGTATTTTCATTCAAGTTGTTGCGTAGTAACTTCATTTTACTGATGAGCACAACATTTATATGCAAATGTACAAACAAAATGAATAAATCTCCCTCGAACGCTCTAAAATATTCTATTTTACAAGTAGAAAATGGGTTTTTTTCTCGTTGAAATGAAGTGTGCTATATTACACAATTGCATGATATGTTACAGCCTGTTAAATGCTCCACATTTTAATAATGGGAATATGTAAAGCATTTTATTACTTGTGCATTGAACATTTTATCACTCCCATTTGATTTAGAATTCGTTCTTTACAAATGTTTTATACTTGAAGTAATAAAATAAATTTATCAACATGTAGATATAACTCTCACACAATATTAATGCTTTCAAGTATTCCATTTAGGGTATTAAAATTAAGTGCAAAATTCTCTTTAAACATGCATTTGAAATGATTGTTTTTAAACTTGTATATGCATATCATTATGATTTCTACAGCATTTATCCCTAAACACACTTGTATACAACTTTTCGATCTTGTTAAGAAATATCCTATCTTGAAGGTGTATTTTCAAAGCATTTGTCGTTAATAAGTAGTCCGTATAGAGAATACTCAATATGAATATACGAGTACCATGCGAATTCGATACAAATAAGCCCTTTTTTATTACTTTCAAGTAGCTAATAAATTGTATGTAACATCATAAAATATTAGCCTCAAGTCAACAACACTATTCAAGGCCCTTAAAACTACTTCACAATACATGATGTTTTGAGAAACGGCCTGCGATATGTCATTGTTTCACCAAAAATCGCATAAATCCGCACTTAAAAGAGCGCATTTCTCAGGCAATTGAAATTTGTGAATGCTCACATGTATACTAAACAATTTCCCTTGTTCAATAGATATATCCTATATGTTCTTCTCAATTTTTTTTTGTAATTTTTTTTTGCATCAATTCGGCCCTGTGATGGTAAGGGGATTTTTTGCAATTTGGACAAAATCGGAATTTTCGATCGAAAATTGAGATATTTTACTAATACACATATAGATGAAAAATAATTGCAGGAAGTATGTCTTTCAACTAAAATAGTTTGTTTTGAGTTTCAAATAGGGTTTTTTTGCCTTATTGCTAAAGATCTGAAATTCCGCATTTTGACTATTAAAAGAAAATTTTGCAAAAAAAGGATAGGAAAAAAAAATATAAGCGTATAGAACACACAAAAACATACATTTTTTGATATTAAGAAAAGTTTAGCAGTTTAGGTTTTGTAAGACTAAAAACCCTTTAAAAGTTTAATTTTTTCAAAAAATTGAAAATTGAAAAAATAAATTAACTTTGGATTTTATGTGTTTTTAAGGCCCGCTATAGCTATTATGTTTCATGCATCTTTTTGATTTTATTCAGAGACATGATACATTCAAAGTATAATATCAACAAGAATAAACATGTAAAAATCTTAAAGTATGCAGAAAATATAAATGAAACTCTAAATTTTAATTTCTTTGCATTATTTTTAACTTGATTTGGTAAATAATGAAGCTAATATATACGAAATACAATAATCAAATTTGTTTGTGCAAAAGGAAAAAAATAAAAAGAATACTATGAGTGGAAAGAGAATGATACCAATTCGAATGATATGTATGCATAATTAATGTATGTGAATTACGATTTTAATTAAATGTATTACCATTTCACATGTAATTCTCGATTACTGAATACAAAACTATATTATTACCACTATAAATCACACAATAACCAATGTGTACATTATATTTGCATAACAAAAAAGAGAATCGATCGTATATTTTTTATTTCATATAAATATAACAAGATCTTATTCTTGACTACATAAATATATAAGTATATATATATATATATATATATATATATTCCCATCGCTATAAAACAAAATATAGATATCTTTTTATAGACGTATCACAAGTTGATTTTCATTGAGGCTGTATATTATATACACTATTTATATATATGAAAATTTCTTTCAAGGAGTCAATATAGTGTAGATGTATAAAACAATTTTTTATGGGGGCCGGGGTTATTTTATAATTTTGTGTGTGATCGATGCTGCTTTTTTTTTTTTTTTTTTTTTTTCTCTTTAATGTGTGATTTTAAATCAATCTTCCTCTTCTTCTTTCTTTTTCTCTCTGTTTTACTATAAAAAAATTTTTTTTTGTCTATTTCAATAAACAACTGAAGGGAGTAAAATATTTTTGTTTCTACTTTATTTTCCCCTGTTTGTGTTTGTGCATGTGTGTTTTTACTTCTCTTATTTTCTTCTTGCACTAAATAATCAATTATTCAAAACCACCAGAACAAAATGCCTTCAAATATGCAAATGCAGTCCATCTCGGGCATCATTACTCAAATTCATGTAACTATGGAAGAAGTACCGCCTGCGTTAGTTGGTGCATCAGTAAACGTTATAGATGATAAAGTTTATGTATTTGCGGGACGACTAGCCACATCTCGAAAAATGACAAATTATTTATATATACTTGATTTGAATACATTCTGTTGGACTCGTCATATACCTCCTCCAGATTCAGATAGTCCACCAAAAGCACGATATTTTCATTCAACTAGTGTATATAAAAATCAACTAATCATATTTGGTGGTATGGGATATTCTAGAATATCAAGCGAAGGATTATGCGTACTTGATGATGTAGCTGTACTTGATATTGAAACAATGTGTTGGAAAAAACAATCAATTCAACCTTCTTTATACTCTCCACAAGCAAGATATGCACATTTATCTTCAATAACAGAAGATAAATTAATAATTGTTGGTGGTCAAGACTTGGATAACAATTATTTAGATGAAATGAATGTGCTAAATTTAAAATCATGGGAATGGGAACAAGTAAAAGCGTTTGATAAACATGTTGGTGCTTATAGATCTGTTGCTATTACCGCACCATCTGGTGTTCGATTTCCATCATCATCGTCAGTTATACAGCAACAACAACATGATGAGGTGACAGATGAAAATCAACCTAACAGCAATGAATTAGGAAATAATAGTACAGATGATGTTCGAGTAAATTCTTCACGGCAATTTAGTTCAACTTCACTTCATTCTGTTAGTGATGAAGCCAACCCTGTATATCTTTATACCAATTACAACTTTGCGGATGTTAAACGAGAGTTACAGGTTATTTTTACAAATAATTCAACACCACAAACGAGCACCATAGAGGATTGCTCGCATTATATGAACGGTACCGTAATGCCTCCTGGACTACGATTCCCCACAGGTCATACCCTCGGTAATCATCTGATTCTAGCGGGTACTTATTTATCGCCCCAGACACAATCTTATACTATATGGGCCCTTGATCTCGGTAAACTCACCTGGTCACGTATTGAAACAGGCACCGTATTCAATACAGGATCTTGGAATCGTGGAGCACTTCATCAAAATTCAAATCGATTCCTCGTGTTTGGTAACTCAAATAGAAGTTTATTGGATGACTATAATCACCGACAAGTCAATTTTGATCATATTGCCATGGTAGATTTAGAAGCATTTGGTGTTTATTCGTTACCTAAAGCGACCTGTTCTTCATTGGCTCAAGAGATGGGGCTTCGACTTTTAAATGAACCTGCTGTTTCTGATTTTCATATCATTACTCAAGATAATCAAAGTATTCCCGTCAATTCAGCTGTACTATGTCAACGATGGCCCTACTTTAGTAATTTGATGAAGAATAATCATCAGGTTGTTAATCAGTCAACTTCTAAACGTTCATCGCGAAATGCACAACAACATCAGGAAACAGTTGAAGAAGAGGAGAATGATCGAGAAAAAGAAAAAAAGGAGACATTGAATTCATCTAAAGTATCGGCATTGGCATCAAATGTATCTTCTTTATCTCTTGTTAAAAATATTAATGATACCAACGTTGATTTACATAGCAACAAGGAGGAAGGGGAAGAAGAAGAAGAAAAAGATGACAATGAAAATGCAAAAGAAAAAAAAGAAGCTCAAGATCAAAAAGAGCAGATTGATGAGAATAATGATGAAAATGATGCAAATATAAAGGAGGCTATTGAGCAAGAATCAGACGAAAAGGAAGAAATTACATTAATCAAAAGTCATTACATGTCATTTCCATATCCTCATGCAGTTGTCATTGCTTTATTACAATATATTTATACTGATAATCTATTAACTGCACAACAATATCAACCTCATATATTATCTCAATTACTATTGTTATCAGACATGTACGATATCCCACGTCTTCGAGAATTATCAACGCATGCACTCCATCAAATGCTTAATATGTCGACTGCTCCTTTAATTTTTGAGACAGCCGCTCTGTCACATCAAACTAGTTTACAAATTCGTGCACTAAAAATGATGATTGCAGCAAAGAAAATGATCCAACAACAACAACAACAACAACAACAACAACAACAACAACAACAACAAGCACAACAACAACAACAACAAGCACAACAACAACAACAATTGCAAAATAATAATTCAATTAGATCAAGAGCTGTTTCTACGCCTGCTGTACTAACTGCATCTAATTTAATGGATCCACTAGCTCCTATATCACCAACAGCTTCATTATCATCTTCAAGTTATAATAACAATACAACTGAAAATACGATTGCAGCAGCAGCAACATCTTCTGCGAGATTATCTAATTACGATACTTTTGCCAGTAATACAGCATCTCCTACCTTACAATCATTCAGATCAAGAAAACCATCTCTAAGTAGTAATCGTTCAACAATTCAATCTACTTATTCTCCACAACAATTACAACAAAGATCATCTACTTTAAATGGAATGTATTCACCTACACGAAATACATATAGTCCACCTGCTACTCCACGCCAACAAAGATCGTATCCTGCATCGGAACTGGATTTAAATACATCTAGTCCAAGAAGATCATCTAGCCCTCCTCCAAGGCAACAACAACAACAACAACAACAACAACAACAACAACCAAGCAAAGAAAAAAAGAAAAAAAAGGCATTTTTGGAAGCTTTTGGTAAATTATCATCATCTATATCATTTCAAAACAATCATAATAATAACAATAATACTTGATTATATAATAAAAAATATTTATATATTTACAAAAATAATCGTACGATAAACTTTTAAAAAATGACAGAAGGTGTTACAAGAGCTTATTTATGAATCTATCGAAGACCATCTCACTTCCTTTTTCTTTCTGAGAAATGAAGGCGTTGGACTCAAAATAGAGCACTTTTTCGCAATTGGCTTATCCGCTTCATATTGATTCAATTTCAATTGCATCTCTTTTAATTTTTGTTGCATTTCATCCAAAGCTTGTTGCTTTTCTTGTTCTATTTGAATCAATTTTTGATTTAATTCTTCGATTTCTTTATTTTTACGTTCTAACTGATTGATTTTAGATTGCAACTGTGTCTGCAGTGTTAAACACATATCTCCATCATCCTGAACATTGGGATGTGAAAATAGCTCGAATTCCAACAATTGATGAGCAGTGGGTCGATGATCGGGTTTATGATCCATCATCCAAAGAATTAAAGCGGATACTTTTGGGTACATTTCTAAGAATCCATGAGGGAATATGCCACGTTTTAATTTATCCAATGAATCGGCTCTTTCCATGCCTGTGGTAAATGGCTGAAATAGTTCA
Source organism: Mucor plumbeus (assembly GCA_016758945.1). Lineage (NCBI taxonomy): Eukaryota > Fungi > Mucoromycota > Mucoromycetes > Mucorales > Mucoraceae > Mucor > Mucor plumbeus. The sequence goes on from JAEPRC010000064.1 coordinate 25,900, forward strand.
AATAAAATGATGCCTAAAGAGTAAATGTCTACTTTTTCATCGTATGCTTGTGCTGGAATGGCTAATTGTTCTGGCGAAGCATACTAATTGCAAGAAAAAAAGTTAATACAGTACACATACACACACACACACACACACATATATATATATATATTAATCAAATTAACACTTACAGTACGAGTACCAACACCCACTGTACGAGTACGTTTGGGCTTGGGTCTTTTAGGTCGTTGTTGAATGTGTTGACCTATCAAATTCATACTACTACTACTAGTATTAGCATCTGAACAAGGGCCTATTTTCGGACTAGGAGGTGTAGAAGACATGGGAGTGGGCACAAGTACAGTATCACCTGTTGCCTCATCCATTGCCTCAGCAGCTAGACCAAAATCACCAATTTTTGGTACCCAACGTTCTTCCCACATGTTGATATTACTATCATTAGGCAAAGTACTAAATGTTGATGAATTAGCTGTAGTTGAAGATGATTCCAAGCAACTACCAGCACTGCTGGTTTTTCTTTTTCTTCGTTTCCCATCAACATCACTCAGATACGCAGATGTATTTGGTATACTCAAAAAGATGTTGCTAGGTTTCAGATCTCGATGAATTAATCCTTGTTCGTGAATATAAGCAGTTCCTTCCAAGATTTGACTAAAGATTTCAATGTTTCTACGAGTATCTACAATATCAACATTCGCCTCTTCCGAATATTGTTTATTACGAAACTTAATGTAATCATGCAAAGTAGCTGTTTTGAATTAGATTTAGTACGTTTATAGTATAATTTGTGTAACAAAAAAAAACCTTACTTGGGCATAATTGCATTTGAATAAATAAAGTCCAGCCACTTTTCTTCTTATTGGGTTTGGTAGGTTTAGGTGATTGTTGTAATTGATATTGTTGTTGTTGTCTAGAATTAGAAGCTTCTTGAGATTTGGTCATATTAGACCAAGAGCTATTTGATTCTCCTCCACCAAAATCGCTAGTTGATCCTTCTCCAAATTGAATTTGAGACATACCACTATGATCATTATAGACATCACGGCCAAATGAAGAAGCACTCGGATCGCTAAATGTTGGATCTTTGCCACTAAATATACTAATGCTACTTTCATTAGATAAAGATCTTCGGCCAACGTAAGGTCGTGAAGTATCTTCTTCCCAATCAGAAGCATCTGTAGCTAATGATTCATAATTGGCAGAATCATCAAATTCTAACCAAGATGAATAATATCTAATGACATTTTGATGTTCTAATCGAGCCAGATTTTTTATTTCTCTGAATATTTTTTCATAAGGATTTTCCTTATTTTGATCGCTTTCTTCAATATCATTTCCTAGACGAATCTTTTTGACAGCGTAATCAATATCGTCTAATTTATTACGGGCACGAAAAGCACTTGCAAAACCTCCTTTGCCTAGTAAACTGATTTCCACAAAATCATTATTATAACGTGAGTTTTGCACACTAAGATTACCAAAGAAATCACCACCATTGCCACCACCGGTACTGTTGGATATAAAGGAGTGAAAACTAGACGCTGTGGCTGCAGAATTACTCATTTTAGCTGAATGGCTAAGCATATTGTCATCAATTAAAGGTGAAAATTGCTGTGGATATGCAGAAGAAGATGAAGTATTGTGATTACAAAAGTAATCGTTTTGTTGTTGATGTGAAGCAGAAGATGAAGCATTGTGATGACAAAAATAATCATTTTGTTGTTGTTGTTGTTGTTGTTGTTGTTGCTGTTCAGAACGACTAGTTGGAAATGCTGATGACGATGAGGATAACGATGAAGTAGTAGAAGAAGAAGGCTCTGGACTGGAACTATTTGACGGTGAGGACAAGGACGAATCTTCAAGGGGAGCGGATTTGATCAGCATAACAGGTAAATTATCATCAAAACGAATTAAATCTTGATTGCGTACAGTTTGTACAGCTGTATAAAATAATTTATGAAATGCTTGTTGAAATGCAGAACGAACACTTGTCATTTCATCTACGAATTCAGCATCGATAATTCCCAAGGAACGTAAAGTTTGACAAATAAGAAAAAAGACTTTTCGGTTTGCATCAGGTGTATCTCCATAAGCACGACAGAAATGTTCGATTAAAGATGCCAAAAGCATTTTCGTTTGATATCTTTTAGTTGGGCTATTTAGTTCACTGACTGAAGGATTAAATAAACTGACATTACTATTGTTATTATTATTGTTATTATTATTATGGCTTTTAGTTGTTGTTGCTGTAGTTGGTGAGATTGAGTGTTCATCAGTGGAAATTGACGGATCTTGAATGGTATATTCATAACTAATGTTTGTATTTTCAGAAATATCATCTAGTAGTAAAAGATTAATATTCTAATTTATCAAAATTGATTTCAATCAAACGTACCTCCTTCTTCAACTGACAGTATTGTTGAATGGCTCTTTTTTGTTTTAACTATATTATCCGAAGATTCATCGTCTGTTGTTGTATCTTCTAAATTAGATCTTGCCCAAAACTTATTTACATGATGTTTGTTTCCATTTGATGATGTATTATTGGTGCGTAAGGTCATAATATTAAATTATGAAAAGAGAAGGAAAATTAATTGGAACTGGAACGTTTTAAGACATACATCCTTTGCACAAAAAAATAAATCCTGATAGTTTAATTGGATAGAACATTCAAGAAACACAAAGAACGATGACATTTCGATGTCATACAAGAATTTTGTATGGAACCTTTCCTTAAATAATCCATTGCACAAAGAAATAAAAACTATAGCAGTGAACAAATCTAATCTATGCAGGTTACATTAGCTTTTTTGTGACATAAAGCTTAAGTGCATTTATCATTTTAAGCTTAATTGTTTTGTGCATACTGCAATAATGGAAAAATCTTTGGAAAAAGTGATGATTGCACAACGTTCTTAGTTGGAGATATTATAATTCAGTGATCAATGATGTTACATCTAAACGTTTTTGAAAAGAAAAATGCATAATTACATTTCAAGTGCTATGGAATATATATGCAACAAGTAATTTTATTTGCTTAGGATTTGTTTTAAATTCTTAAAAATTCAATTATTCAAATTTCACTGTTAAGTGGTTTTTTTGAGTAATTTTAGTAACAAATATCTGACAATAAATGATGTTTTGTATGAATGTAATACCATTAGCTAAAATAAATAAAGTTGCTCTTGTTTCAGTAAAAAATATTGATTTTCCATTGGAAAAATCAAAATCGTAGTCTACAGTTTAGCTTCCAGCCTATGCCTATTAAGCTTTGACAAATTGATCCAGAAATGATTCAAAAAATAAAATTGTTTGATGGCTTAAGAAGTTGAAATACTGAATTAACTAATTTTTGCACAGTTTTAAATTCTGCATTAACTTAATAAACTCGAACAAATGTTTAATACTAATTTTTGTGTGAAATGCGGTTGAAATTTTAGCAGTTTTTTGGCGATACACACCACTTTTTATAAGTATATTTTAAATTTAAATATTTTAATCAATGCACAAAAACATTTTCTATTAAACTAGCCATTAATAAACTTTTTAGCTATATTTTTTGAAGAGAAAACAATTTTTTCGTTAATTTTTTTTTGTACACATTTTTGAGGATATCTTCATGGGAAACGAATATTCCAAAAAGAACTAAAAAATTAGACACGACAGAGTTTAATGGGATTTATAACATGAATAAGATATAGCAGCTGCTCAATTTAACGAATATTTTAAAATCTACTATAAAAAGATAAAAAAAAAAGATTTTTGAAAAAAGATGCTTCAAATTTTTATACTTATTAGATATGTTGTAAAGTATTTTAAAACAAGTAAATTTTACTGTTTGGAATTATTGTGTAACGATTCAAATTACATGTCATATTAATTGCTTTCGTCTTCTATGAAATATATAAAGTAACAGTATTTAAATGTGTTTATTACTCATTTAATTTTTTTTATATTCTACGAAATACTGATGAAGGTAGTTATATCTTGCATAGTTCATAATGTTCAAAATAAGATAGTTTAATTATCCAGCAAAGTCAAAACGAGCTCAAAGATTAAAATAGATTCAGTAAAAGTGATAAGCATATGGCATGTTATATTTACAGTATACATTATTGTGAGAAAATAATAGAATAGTAATAAAAAAAAGTTTTTGGGACTAATCACTTATTTCTTGAAATTAAAATGATCCATAATAAAATGTCTACAAACAAACAAGCTGATACCCCAAATTGCCTGTATTCTCAATTCGAATAGATTCAGTAGTAATGCAAAAAAAAAAAATGCAGAACTTGTTAATAATAATACATGTATCACTTCAAAAAACTTAAAAACAGCGATATCTCAAAGATTTTTATCAGTAAGACTATGGCTGATAAAAAAATTCCTATACAATAAACATAATTGAAAAGGTGTTTATTAATATAACAACACTGACCAAATACTGTATTTTCTAGCCAATTTTTATTCCAATGCTGCAGTATTCACGAAGTGCCGATTGTAACTGCGAGACATAAAAACGCTCCCTTGGAAAACGATTTAATGAATGAACCCATAACTATCGACAAACCATATATAAAACACAAATCCCTTTATAAATCCCATACAGTCAAACATAAGTGGCCTGATAAGGCAACTATCAGCCCGTTTATTATTTAAAAAGGTATAATTTTTTTATCAATAACTGGCTAATAAATACGTGAATAATTACCTGCATGAAATCGTGCCAGTCAATAAAGCTACAACAATTGAAAACCCCTATGAAAAATAGGCATAACCAGATAGAGCTCATGTAGTAAGTTGTAGATACTCTAATTAAGCCTACTTATTTTTGTTTCTAAAAAGCATTGTTTTAGTTATAAAATGGGTAAAAGAACAATATTTATCTGAATATTATTCATTTGATATAGTTATAACCGTTGGCAATTTTTACAAATAAAGGTTTTAAATTCTGCATCTGACTAAATAGAGCTTGCACAAATGTTTTACATTAAATTTTGCGTAAAATGCAGCTGAAGTTCTAGAATTTTTTTGGAAAATATAAGCCACTTTTTATAAACATGTTTTAAATCAAAAGCTTTGACGTAATGCAAATTAAAATTATCTATCGATTGAGCTATCAATGAACGTTGTAACTACATTTTTCAGAAAGAAAACTGAATTTTTATTCAAATTTGAAATTTGGAACGAGGGTATACCAGTCTTTTTTAGTAGCAAAATTGAGTGCATATTCTTTTTTTTACGCATTTTTGAAAATATCTCTACGAAAAATCAATATTATAAAAAAAACTAAAATGGAACTGATAGAGCTCACTGAAGTCTATAACCGGAATAGAAAACTACTCTAAAAGTTGCTACAAAAAATGTTAAAAAAGCAAGAAAAAAATCTCAGAATTTTTAATACTTAAATGTCCTATAGAGCAGTTTAAACAAGTTTGATTACCAAAAATTGCCAGCATAGCTTAAATGTTTGTTGAGATATGAAAGCTCAAAGTTTTAATTTTAATAACGAAATAAGTGTAAAAATCTGAAACATTAGCACTGAAAAAGTGATACCAACCGCAAAAAATAGGATATTTCCGGGTGCTAATTTCTGGATTAAAGTTGAACATCTCAGGTACATTGGTATATAAAATTTACTTCAGGTTGTTTAGTTAAAAAAAAAAATTGGCAAGGTTGAAGTCTGGCCAAGTTTTAAAGGAAAAACAGCAAATTTAGGTGTTTTTGAGACTCTCATGAGAAACAAAATAAACCTAGGGTCATATAACATAATGAGACCAGTTTATATTTATTTAGCAATGTTTAAGGTATATCCTAAGATGTGCTTAGTATGGGGCTAGTTATAGAAAATAGTGCACGCTCTTATTTTGAAAATTGGAGAGTTTTGAAAATTAGCTTTTTGAATATTCAAATTCTTCAGCCCAAGTTTATCCAAAAAAAAAAAAAAAAAATCACTAGAATTCATTTCAGCATATGACATAAATTGTATTTAATCAAAGCGTTACAAGAAATTGTCTTTTCTATAAAAAAATCTGAAATTTTCTTAACAAAACTCATGATGATCAAATCAATTGAAGAAATCGTAAGTAATTTAAGCTGACAGTTGACGATATAAGCTTACGGCTGTAAATTTTGAGTGGTCAAATTCAACGTAATCCTGGGTGCAAAGGTGTGATATGAGAAATGGTACTGAATTAAATAACAACCTCCAAAGTATCATAAAATTATTGTAATAATCCGTTCAAGTTGTTATTTTTAGATTATTCATAAATTAATCGTACATACAGGAATGTTACTTTAGCAATAGGTCTAAAGAGGATTACATTTCAGTTGGTAAGTGCTGGGGCTTAAAAAAGGCATTGCCTACCGTATGCAAGGCTTTCAAAAGACATTCTTATCAACGTATATAAAACCATTGATGAATATAATTTAAATCACATTCACAATTAAAGGTTTAAAAAAAGATCAAACACCATTTTGATAAGAAACATAATAATTTTTTTGTTATTGGGAATGTGTATGGAGATGTTGTTGTGTGTATGTGTGTGCAATAGGATAATAGGGGAAAATAATAATATACAAAATGAATAAAAAACTAGAAGTATTTTTTAACGTTCTTCGAAATCCCAATAGATGATCATATCATTTGAATTTAATTCAAATTCAAACTCTACGTCTTGTAAAAATTGAATTTCATGAACGAGTAACGCAGGAATAACACAATCTTCAGTTTCACGCAAGATATAAGCCTGACTTGTTTGTAAATCATCGATTTGAATTGAACCAGAGAGAACTGTAATACGGGACATTGTAGGGAAATGATGAGGAGGCTATAAGATATCAAATGAAATGTTAAAAATTACAAAGCCGAAAAATAAACAAATAAATGATCTAAATTACCAATGATGTACCGGCTCTGAATTTCATTGTGGTTTTAAGATAAGGTGTCTTGATAATGTTTTTCCATTCACCACCTAAACAAGCAGGAAAGTGAGGAATAGGGGTATATTGGTCTGTAGTAGAGGTGGAACTAGTCTTGATGACAGGAGATGAAATAGAAGTTGAAGAAATCATTTTTTAATTTGTTTAAAGAAGTAGAATCATTGCAAAACAGTGGGAAATCGAGAAAAATGGATGCTTATTTATATGAAATCCCTAATTCAATGTGACCTTCCATCTTTCTTTTTTTTTTTTTTTTTTTTTTTTTTTTTTTTGTTTTGAGTTATATTTCATGTACCAATTTAGATCAGTTCTCGACCTTCCCCGCCACCTATATATCTATTTTTTTAGGCATGAAAAAAAAAAACTTGTTTAGTCTTAGTGCATTTAAAACCAAAAATGATTTTTTTTAATGTATATAATTGGTACATTTTGTCAGCTATTTCAATTAAACTGAAATTGGTTTGAAATGAAAAAGGAGAGAAACCCATCTGTTTTAGCATAATTGTATATAAACTATATGATATTGAGTGATGGGAGAATCACTGCAAACCAAGAAAAAATTTTCTTGTATAACAGAGCATCTCCGATTTGGATTACAAAAAAACCAAATCTAAAGCTATGAAGAAAGGATACATATACAACAGTGAAGTATCATTGCCATCGTAACCACAAGACCTGACATGTCAACGAACATAATAGAGTTCTTTTATAATGTGTAAACATGCATCTCTTTTATTTAGAGCATCTGAGCAAATTATTAATGCAGAATGAGACATTTTCGATACAGCATTTGCCATGTTCCAAAAACATATACAGGAAAAAGATTTCAATTTTCATGAATATACATTCGATTTGCAATGCCAGCAATTATACAGACAATTTCTTCCCATTGGCATGGTTTGTATACAAATGTATCTAAAACTGTGGGGTAAAAAGACTTTGTTTGGAATTAGCTCGGAGTTAGTTGGATCAAAAAAAGAAGGTATTACTCATATCTCATCTATTTGAAAATTACCTAAACCAAACTGAATCCCCTTAAATTGAGGTATTTTATACCATGTATATTACATGAAATGATAAGATTTCTCTTTTATCTTGTAAATTATCAACCAAACATTTAAATTTAGTTTGATTAGCAACATTTTATCTTGATATTATTTTCATTGATCATTCAACGTTTCTTTTTTTTTTTTTATTTTTATTGCAAAAGGTGGGAATAATAAAGGGAAAACAGCTAAAATAGTAAATTTCCCGAATAACTAAATGCACTAATCTAACCAGAACTATATAATTAATTTCTGGAAACTAGTCAAGATACGTTCAGTAGATAATCTAGATTTCTTATTTGACATCAAGTATGCTAAATCAGCAATAACTGCAGGAGTCAAATTGATATCTTCTTCATTACCATCAATGACCATTTTGTATGTTGTGTCTTTGGAATGATGCACAATTTCTGTTTCTTCTGCAACCTTGGCTGCTCTACTGACTACAGATTGAGGGATCCCTGCCATTGTTGCTACATTCATACCGAATGATTTTTCACAAATACCAGTAGTTAGTTTATATAAAAAGGTTACATTTTGTTCATCTTCATCCATGATATATCCCCTAAATGAGTGAATGAGATTAATGAAGAAAAAAAGAAAACACCATTTTTGTATTACTTAAAAATAAGAAACTTACATGTGCATATTATTAATTTCAGGACTACGCTCAAATTCTTTACAGAGAGTTTGATAGTGAGTGGCAAACATGCCCAAACAGCCAATATGAGTAGATAAATAATGTAATACTGAATAAGCAATAGCATAACCATCAAATGTAGATGTTCCTCTTCCAAGTTCATCTAAAATAACCATTGAACGAGGTGTAGCTTCTCTTAAAATCTTGGAAGTCTCTGCTAATTCCACCATAAATGTTGATTGGCCTCCCATGATGTTATCATTCGCTCCAATACGAGTATAAATGCGATCACAAGGTGTAAGACGACAGGATCTTGCTGGTACGTATCCACCTAATTGTGCCATAATAATAGCAACGCAAGTTTGTCTTAATAATGTTGATTTACCACCCATATTAGGACCAGTTAAAACAATAACACTAGCTTCATTTCCACCTAAACCAACGTCATTGGGAATAAAATCAGTAGCAACACTATCAATAGAAATAAAATTTGATAAGAAAATGTATTATAAATCTATATTACATGCGCTTTTTTTTTACCCTGGTACAACACATGGATGTCGTAATTCTTCAAATTCAATAACACTCTTTTCTTGATCTAATAAAACTGGTCTACAAGCAGGTTCTAAATAAATAAATTTTGTTTAATACTAGTTCTTTTTTGGTATAAAATATATTATGATTTACCTCCCATATTCATAGAGCCCTTTGCTAAGCCCATTAATGCGTCTAATTCAGCTATGCTTTGTACAGCAGATAACCACATAATATATGATTCATCAAATGCTGCATAAACTTGAAGAGAAAACTTTTTTACAAAAGCATTCTTGGTTTCAAGCAATTCTTTGTATTCGATTACTAAACCTTTTACAGTGCTATCCCAATAACGAGTAACCTTCTATAATAAAATTTGAGTGAATAATAAGTATACATATCTACAAGTAGCATTCTTACGCTTGTATTGGAAAGTTGGATCCAATCGCGGGGTACATTCACTCCTTTAGGTACTTCAATTTGATAAAGATCTTTACCAAGATCACGGTATACAACAGTTGAACATTTTAGTTCTTTCTTTACTTTTTGTAAATGAGAAGCAAATTGTGAAACAACATCCTTGATTTGTTGATTAATATTATCCCATTCTTGATTCATACCATCTTTTGGAATCATCGTTTTAGTTTTTTGATCTATTAGACAATAATTTGTTAGTTTGTTAATACCAGTTTATACAATTTACTTACAATCCACATCCACATCTGCAGTTATAAATGAATTATTTAAACCTTCCAATTTATCATCAATTTGAGGAAATTGATCAATCAATTGACCCAACAAGGTTGATTTGAATTGGTATCGGCTTTTAGTTAATGTATAAATGATTTCTCGTGTGGTTTTGAAACCTTCCAATGCAGTTAAAAACTCCTTGACCTTGATTCTTCCTGAATGAATACGAGAAATTAATCTTTCCAAATCAGGCATACCATACATTTCTTTAGAGATGGTTTCATGCAAATCAGCAAGGCGCATAAAGTCTTCGATTGCATCTAGCCTGCTATTTATATCTTCAATGCGACGCAAAGGGTGGCATAACCATTGCTTGAACAATCGTTTACCAAATGGTGTAATACTGTTTGCTAATAATTTAAAGACGGTTCCTTCAGTACTACCATCATGTGAGTTTTGAAAAATTTCAAGATTAGCTAACGTTTGACCATCAAGCACCAATGATGTAGCATTACGAATAGGATCGTACATCAATACATGCTTTGCAGATAAAAGTTCCTTATCCAATTTAAGCTATAACAATATTAGAAAAAAAACTGTGTATATATGTAGGCCAAAAGAAAAAAAAACTTACAGAGCGAAGATACCAAATTAAACCACCAAATGCAGACATCAACAAAGGATCTTTACGAGCTTCAGTCATAGCATTTGTTAATGCTTCATTTGCAATTTCACCTTCTGAGCCAAAATACTCATGAATGCTAATTTCATCCTCTGTGATGCGAGCATCCCAGAACTCAGTTTCAGGTTGTAACAGATTCCAAAGTGGTTCATTCAATATACTCTTGAGCAAACGAGTAGTTGTCTTTGATAATTTACCCTTTTCTGTAACAAGTTCACGGGGCTTAATTTGCATAATCAATGTTTCAAATTTAGTACGATGAACATCATCCTGAAAATGAACAAGATTGAATTCTGCAGTAGCTGTATCAACAAAACATATACCAAAGCTAGGAGGCATAGATTCATCACCACATTGTTCCTTGATCGACATACAATAAGTTCCTAATTCATTTGTCAATAGCCCAGAATCAACCAAAGTACCAGCTGTTAATACAGATGTCAATTCACGACGAATCACCTTGTCTGCTTTACTAAGTTTAGCATCACTCTTTTCACGCATGGATTTACCAATAGCTGTCTCCATTTGATCTACTTTAGCAACCTTATATCCCTTTGCAATAAACTGTGCTGTCCAATAATCAAATGACATTTCAGGGACACCCACCATTCTCATATTAACTCGATCAGTCATCTTCAGATCAAAGTATTTGTGGCCAATATCTGCATCTTTTTCGTACAATTCTATTTGAAAAAAATATTTAAGACATGAAAATTTCATGTTTTGGTTTATCTTTCTTACCGTAAAATTTGCCTTTTTTAAAGAATACAATCTAGTTTACAAAATTTAATTTACACTATAATTTGTCATGTCATTTTTTATCTTACTGTATCCCAATGCTTATGCTTGACTTCCCAGTATTGCTTCTCAAAAGGAGTAAACTTATCCCAAGCAGATTTGGGAACATACAAAGTACGAGGATTATAATCAGGAGTACCAATGTCGTTGCCCTCTAAATCCTTTTGCTTTTGAAGCCAATGGTAACGTTCATCGTTCTTTTCTTTAAACTTTTGATTACGATCTTGTTTCTTTTCAGATTTGGATGTCATATTCATTTTGGCAAAAGCGCTGACTGAAGGTTTTTCATACATGGATGAATCGACAGAAATTCTTCCAAATCTTTCTGCCAAAGGGGTAACTGGAGTCTTTTTAGGTGGTGGTGGAGGCTGCTTGATAGGTATATCATCATCATCATCATCATCCATTAAATCATCATCGTCAAATATGGCCTCTAAATCTTCATCGTTCAATGTCTCTTCTTTAGATGGTGTAAATTCTTCATCACTATCATCATCTATTTTACGAACAAGGCGCCTCTTTTTCTCTATAAAATATGTAGTATTTTTTGATAAATAAAACATGAAGGTGTTTGCTTTAAATGTATTAGGGCAACAACTTACGAGAAAAAGGGTTAACCACCTTTTTAGATGAATACTCCTCATCATCTGTATCACTTTCTGATTGCTTGTAACTAACTCTTTTACGACTACGGCCCTATTAGATATTACTTAGCGTTTCATATTTTATCAAAACTGGTTTAAGTCTACCATTTTTGAAACTAGTGGTGCATCGTCGTCATCTTCTTCATTCTTATCGTCTTGTGTTTTTTGACCTACATCCATACTATCTTGATCATTTAAATTACTGGGCTTTTTCTCAAGAGGAGCCTGTTGGTGATGATGTTTGACAGGTTTAGAAGCAGTCTCTTTCACTGCCAACTGTTCAATCGTTACCTCTTTTTCGATAATATTCTCTGATGGTTTTTTATTGAAGAATGAGAGTAAAGAACTCTGTTGCTGAGGCTTTTTCGAAGAATTTGATGCCATAATGATATGCTATCTAATTTAAAGACTAAAAAACATTCAAGCAAATTTGTTTGAGTCGCGCGTATAAAATCATTTTCTCAACGCGCTTCTCGGACATGTGTCACAGTTGTTAGTGACTATAAGTTGACCGTATTGGACCTGAATGCATTACATATTAAGGTTTATCTGATCAAATGAATAAAATCAAATGTACTGTCTTACTACAACTGACATGTACCATGATAATTTCGCTTAAAAGTGGGATATTCTAAAAGCTTTATAGATATAAAAGATAATTATGAATATTTAATTAGTTGACTTTTGAACCTTACACTTTAATATTTGACAGGTTACATGTATGTAATTGATCACAACTTGCTCGTTGCCTAGCAACGTATGACGATTTTCAGGAACAGTTGCCATGTCAACCCAAAAATACATTTGACATTTGATTATACCCAATGCACCAACTTTTAATCAATTTCTACAAAATGATTTTACGACAAATAATGTTCATAAATTCTTTGAGAGCATGTCAGATATATCTATTCGTATTCTGGTATTTTCTTTTTAGCATAAAACTTGACGTACATTCTTAATGTTGCTATCATTACTCCTGGGATTATGTCTACGACAAATTTACTAGGCATATAATACATTTAAAGAATTATAAAATTTCAATCAAACAAACTAAAAGTATTTAAGTAAGTTCATACTGTATTCAGGATGTCTGTATACCAAAAAAAAAAAAAAAAAAACTAAGATTATAGCACATTAATTCGAGCCAATACGCTTGTATGGCCTATACAGCGCTTTTCTAATGAATTTGCAATTCGTTTCTTGATGAACTCCGTAACTAATAATAATGTAATGTACAATTCACTATTGGTTCCTAATTCTTCAATCATCTTTCAGAACTGTACGGTTACAAACATTTCTAGGCGGCAACGTAATTGCAAACGTAGTGTTATAAAGACATAATCAGTAAAATTAGAAGTTGATCTTCCATTTGTAAATTAAAATTTGATTGGGTGTACAAATTAAAAAAATTTCAAATGCAAAAAAAATAATATTACAAACGCAAAATTATTGTATATAAATTCAAACCCCCAATAATTTTTTGGCAAAAGGCATATAAAAGATCTATAATTTCTTTTCCTTCCTTCTTGCTCTAGATACTACCTACATACCCTATTTTATTTATTATAACTTATATAGCGGGAAAATGTCATCAAAGGGCAAACAGCTGGTGATGGAAATCACAATCCTTATATCATTTGTTATAGCTTTATTTGGCTATTATCTCAACTACAAAGGACGATGGATACTAAGCCTGCTATGCTACTTGACGTCCGTTTTTATACTGTCAGTACCTATTGTCATATACATTGGCTTCAAAACTATTCAATACTTTATGCCATTTATAATGAGATTATTGACTCGACTCAATCAACGGCTGATGCCAATTGCCAAATATTTATCGCACCATAAAATTCTCGGCCCATTAATAAGTATATTTATCAGGAGTCAATTTTTCATGTGGTTTATGGTATTGATGATGAGTGATCATGCCATTCGAATTGTCATGGGCAGATTTGCAGGTCAACATGCGACAAATCAATATCTTTGTAAGTTTCATTATAGTACTTTTTTTTTTTTTTTTTTTTTTTGCGAATTCTTGATTATAATTATGTTTGTGGAGTAGCTTTGATCAATGTGGGTGATAATCGATTTTTTAAATCGATTCACGAAGAATTGGATGCATCATCGACAAAGGAACAACAAGAACAGGCCAAATTGGCTAACTATGGCAAGAGTAATCCTGATTTCAAACGCTCTCAATATTCATTGTCCGTTGCACATTCGTTATCTGTTGCAAGTAAATTAGCATATGAAGATGTTGCTGTAGTAAAGTATGAATTGGAAAATGCTGGTTATGATGTTCAACATACATTCAAAGCCATTGGATACAAGGTTTGTTAGATTAGTTGGCTTATTAAATCATTTATATTCATTTGTTTTTTTTTTTTACTCTATATATAGAATGTTTGCGCTTACGTTATTGAAAAGAACAATGATGTTATATTAGTATTTAGAGGGTAAGATATGGAGTATATTATACAATCGGATTAATATTTATGCAGATAATATTAGAACGAACCCATTGAATATTCAAAACTATGTTACCAATGTTGATGCTGGATTAGCCAAAGTGTCATCTCCAAGATGCTACATGGGCAAAGTTCACAAAGGGTTTTGGGACGCAATGGGAGCAACAGAAGCATCTGAATCATCACGATCAACTCACGAACAATCATCTGAATCAGATATTCATATCAATTTAAGCAGTGCTTCTTTGTATCAATCATTTACAACTTCAGTTTTTGGAATTGTGCGCATTATCAAGGCGCTTTCATTTAATATTTTCGCAAATGTCCTTGATCCCATAGATGCAAGCTGGGCGGGACATAATTCAGCCATAATTAGATATCAAAGTATGTATACGCAAGCAGAGGAATTCATTTTGGAGTTGTTTAAAGATGCAGCTGTTATGGATGCTGGAAAGAAAAAGAGGTTTTATATCACAGGGCACTCGCTTGGTGGGGCTCTTGCGACAATTTTTCTTGCTAAAATGATACAAAAAGAGAGTCCTCTTCTTAATTATTTTGAAGGTTTATATACTTATGGTCAGCCCAATATTGGAGATCAAGATTTTAGTAAAGCATTTAGTCAAAATATTACATGCAAAATATTTAATCATGTTTATAATAATGGTATGTTGAGTAAATATTCTATAATATATAATTGCTTAATATAAAATGTACAGATATTGTGCCTCGAATCCCTTACTGGTATAGTCCGCCTCCAGGTACCTTGGTATTTATAGATTCTTCTTACAAGATTTCCATCTACCCACCAAATCAAAAGACTCAAGAGCCAATTCCACTTCGAAGTATTTCGTATCTTCATCTTTCAGGTTTATTGAATAGGCATGTTATTACGAGGTTAAGATCAGAAACATCGATTCGTATATTATTTCGTATTTTACTTCCGTTTTTTATCAATGATCATTTCCCATCTGATTATAGTGATGCTTTATTATCAGGAGATATCAAATGGGTTATTTTGGGTGAAAATGAAGCAGGTCATGATGAAGGGGAGGAATATCAACAAGAAAAAGAAAAGAAATCTTTATCAAAACGTTATAGCTTACAAATTGCCCAAGAAGAAGAAGGAATATACTAATAGACTAGCACATCTTAGATAATGCAACATGTACGTCCTGTTTACGTATATAAGTTTTAGACTGTATCATATATACAAGCAAATAAACTGCTCAAGAAAGCAGAAAATAAAATAAAAAATAAACGTTGCCTTAATGATTGGATTATAAGCTTTTTTAATAAAGGATTTTGTGTTACATGTGTGCAATCATATACAATACTATTTATAAATCAATACATTTGGCATTTGATATGTTGAATTATATGATTTTTCATACCAAGATGCAAGGCGCAAATAGTATCAGATACCAACATACATATCAATGACGATCATGTAGCATTAAGTATGTATGTATACTTTAAAGACTTGTTTGTTAACATTTAGGAAATGTGGAATTATCAACTAAAACAGCTAAAGGTACAATGATTCTATCTTGAGCAGTTCCAGTTGGCTCAACAATAGATCCATTTGCTGAAGTAACAGCATTATAGATGGGTGTAAACACTAATGAGAAATCAAATGTTGTTGGGGGATATCTAGAAAAGAAATGGCAATTTGGTACTCTAAAGCTGTCTTTGCGTTGAACGTTTTGACTTCCACCAGGATAAGGATTTGTGTTTAAACCTGTAGAAACTTGCAATGAAACGGTATTTGCGCTGTTTGCATGTTCTGTCCATACAAAATCGATATTAAGAGAATTTGGATAATAATTATTCAAAGGAGGATTTGCTATACTAGACATTAGATTACAAAAAATTCCTTAAAAAAAATAGAGTATATCTTACTTGTTTGTGTTCCAATTATTGTATATGTGATATTTAAAAGCTCTTTATTGTGTATAATCTCATTTACTTTTGGTACATCTATATTGACAACATTTTGAGCACTAACAACAGCTGATAATAATGAAATAAAAATTGTTCCAAGTGAGATCATCATTGTATGATATATATTTAATGTATAACAGAACAAAGAAAAAGAAAATCAAGAAAAATGTGTTTTTTTTTTTTCTTTTTCTGTTATAAATAGTACTATGTATCTATGTGTAACAACAAATCATCAAAATTTAAAGAGGTACATTGGCATTCAATAAACATAATAAGGCAATACTTTCACCAAAATATGTTGCTTCCAATTGCTTCATTTCTCTTTGAATTTGTTCAAGTTGAGCATTCCATCCAAGTAGCCAAAATAAGAAACAAGCTGGAGCTACAAATGCCATATCTGTGTAATCAACGTAGGATGTACCATCCAACCTGTAACCTGCTTTAATTCCACAATCTCCATTACCACCACCTCGAGCGAGCTGACCAGCGAAAAAATGTGCCTGAGTTTCAAGAAGAGGTCGTACACGTTCGTCTTTAGTCAACATGTAATAATGGCCGATACGCCAAGGTACACGACAAGAATTCCAATTGTAATCCTTATCATGCTCACTTTCTAATACTTCCCCTTTAGCAGGATAATAAAGCCCACTATTTTTATCCAATTTAAGAAAATCTGCAATAAGCCCTGTTTGAGGATTGAGTGAAAGCTGGCCTACAACACAATTGACAATGGCAGCAATTACGTTTCCCCACTGCTCTTTACGTTGTGCATCTTCCTAAAACCAAAAAAGTTGTGAATATCGGCTAATTTACCCGACTAACTCATATTGATATACATACATAGTAAAATATCAAGTAGCCACTTAAAATAAAATCACTTGGTCTTGTAAGTAAATAAGCATCATCTCCTGGATCTGCCCAATCACCAATTAAAGGCATATGTGTTTGATGGTTAATACAATGCTGATAAATACAGCCTGCTAATTCTGTAGCAGCTTGACGATAATCAATTTCTCCATGGGGTCCTCCTCTGCCCCAAACCTTGGCTGCAACGAACAAGGCAGTGCAAATATCAACATCGCCGTCGGTAGCACAATTTTCACCACCTTCGTCGCCTGGTACAAATTTTCCATGACGGTCTGCTTTTTGTTGCCATCTATATAAGTTTAATGTGTTAACAACTTGTTGTTTGTGTCAAACTTGCATCCCTCTCGATCATGAATACATTACTGCATTAATCCTTTGCTATTTCTAAACCGACAAAAATATCTATAGAGGCCTATTATAAAATAAGGTTTTTGTTAGCTTGGTTTCGGTCCATGGAGGTTTCATTATCGTTCAAGCACCATTGTATTACAACATGTATATAATAACATACCATCAAAATCTTGTTGATTACGTTTGGAAACTGCAATAAGCATACCATAACCTATATAGCGGATAAAAATGAATTCTATTTTTAAAATTTGCATATATATATATATATATATATATATATATCCTCATACCATGAGCTTCGGAGCAGGTCATTTCTTTTAAATTTTCTTTAGGCTCTTTATAATAAACATACAAGCCATCTTCATAACTTCTTAAATATCTATGTCAACGCACAATTTCGTTTTTTTTTTTCATAAGAAATACTTTTAAACCCTTCGAAATCACATATATATAACTCACTTGTTTCTCCAAGTAACGTAGTTTTGTTCTAAATCAGACATATTTGCTTCGGAAAAAAAAGTTGAACCAAGGAAGGAAAAGAAGAAGAAAGAAAATCTAAGAACCCAGATGCAGTAATATTGTGGCGGCATAGGAAACCGCCTTGCTTTGGGCATTGTACAACAGAATGGCACTTTAGTCTTGGCATATATTTTATTCACACTTTATAAGATGCTTGGATCGGTTTGAATAATAAGAAATTCTAGTAAATGATATTTTAGATGCATTTGAGCGTCTATCATCAAGTAGTGTATAAAGCAAAAGAGAAGTAGTTCAAACTATAAACTGAAAAATCAGTTGTCGCAAGCGGCAGTAATAGCGCTCAAAACCAATTCGAAAAGGCATAATTTCAGGAAAGTGATTCTTTTTTCAAAATTATTGCTAATATATACTTCAAAATCAGAATACGTTACATTTTTATGTATAACCAACCCCCATCTAAACAATTTCTTTTTAGGATATACTTTGAGCAATGCAAAGTATATACGAATTAGTGGCATAATTTTACCTGTTTTTGAATTATTTCATACCTCACCAAAGACTTGAAAACGCGTGACATTTACTGCTTTTTAATTAAGAATCTTTGTCCAACTTTGCGACTTTTTGTCCCTGCTCGTTTTTTTTTTTTTATCAAAGAACGCTAACAAAAAAAATAGCATGTCAATGTACTTGAGATATTCAGCTTTAATCCAAAAATGGGTATCCAAAAATATCCTATTTTTTGCAGTTGGTATACCCTTTTTTGTGCTAATGTTTCAGATTTTTACACGCATTTCACTACTAAAAATTAAAAATTCAAACCTTTATAACTCTACAAACATTTAGGTTACACTAACACTTTCTAATAATCAAACTTAACAGTTTTGAAGTGCTCTATAACATATTTTTAAGTATGGAAAAATTCCAAGAGCTTTTTTCTTTTTTTGGCATTCTTTTGTAGCGAATTTCCGAATATTCGCTAAATCGAGCGCAGTATTGTTTCTTTTCCTCTTATAAATTTGAATGAGCTCTATCAGGTCCATTTTAGTTTTTTTTAAAAATATTGATTTTTCGTAGAGACATCTTCAAAAATGCGTAAAGAAAGAATGTACTCAACTTTGCTCCCAAAAAAGACCAGTATACCCTCGTTCCAAATTTCGAATTTGAAACAAAAAGTCGATACAAATTTGTTTTTCTCTAAGAAAAATGTAGCTACAACTACCATCAATAGCTCAATCAATAGACAATTTTAATGCACATTACACCAAAAATTTTAATTTGAATGAAATTTAGAGAGTTTATATACTATTTGGTTTAAGAAAATGATGGGGTAATAAATGTTGTTGTGGATGCCATGATTTTAAGGTGTGAATCCTATGTGTGCTTGAAGTCTTATTTATTGGCAGAGCAACTATGACACAGGGGAATAGTTGACTAAACCTAATATCTTTGTTATTACTATTTACTGAATTGAGTAAAATACTTCATGGTATATATGTCATTTGTGTAATCGATTGGCACTGTGGTCAAGAGTGCTATCGTTTTGTAAAGAGTACTATGTTCTTGAGATAGTTTAGGCTATTAGAAAGAAGTACTTTGGGGTGGACGTTGGTGTCACTAATGTATTTTCAATATTGCTTTTGGCAATACTTACTATGTATTAAGGGAGGTTTGAATTGCCACAAGATTTAAGATAAATATTGTTGCAAGAAAAAATGTATAATTTAATAAAGGAACTGAATAAATTAAATCACACACAAAAACTAAAGAAATTTATTATAAGATGGAAAGCATCTCTTTTATATCCAAACTTCTTTAATTAAGACTAATCTAAATAAGTACATATTCATATATCCAATCAAACCTATGTGATACCATAATTCCATATTGCACGATATTAACTGAGCCTTATAACATATTACACAGCAATACAGAACATGTCCTACTAAACTGTGCCATAATCTTAACCAGGGTAACTACACAGAACTGTGGATGCAACAAGGTTAATATTTGACAAGCAGTATCAAGAAATATTGAGGGTTGTGTTTTAGTATATTTATTTGATTAAATTATTAAAATAATATAGAAGAATAAAGCAGATTTTTTCACTAATGTTTTGATATCTGTTTCTGCTTGAGTATTTATATGATTAATTACTGAAACAGTCCATGCAGCTACTTTATTGCTACGTAATGTGAATCATTACACGTTTACACTACATGTATTGGTTCAAAAGTGTTTTGTATTTTCGCATGCGATTGTTATTGTGCTCACTTTGAGTATATCTTTATTATTGCTGCACTTTAATATTTCATCAAGTGGCATGAACTCTGTGATTGATACTTGTAAATTAGGTTATTTTATGAGTATCAAGCTTTTAGTATGTAATTCCACTACACAGGCAATTCTATT
This sequence comes from Mucor plumbeus, assembly GCA_016758945.1. Lineage (NCBI taxonomy): Eukaryota > Fungi > Mucoromycota > Mucoromycetes > Mucorales > Mucoraceae > Mucor > Mucor plumbeus. The sequence continues at coordinate 46,401 of JAEPRC010000064.1, forward strand.
AAATTTTACTGTATGTCATTGCTGGGCGATGTATTTAAATTTGTCGAAATTGCTGAAATTTATCTTCCAAAAGAATAGTATAAAATGCAAGCATGCTGGTTCCAAGTTTAAACCTTTTGGGAACAGTCTGCAAAATTCAACTTTAAATTATTTAAGAGTTCTAAGTAAGTAACAATAATTTCCAATACAATAAAATAAAGAAGACTACAAGTGATATTACGGAGAACGTAGGGTTTTTATTACTAAGTTAAAAAGGAAGTCAGGAACCATCAGTGAAATGTCAAAAGAATCTGTAAGAATAATCTTGCCAAAATATTACATTTTTATTAACGATACATCCTTTGGATGTATTTATATACACTCATTATTATAACTATTACGAGGGTTTTACTATCTAAGAATATGATGTAGATCATCAGTACAGATGCATTGATTTACTATAACACCAAAACACCAATTATAGACTGAGACCTTGGATGTGAGACCTATGGTGTATCTGGATATAACAATCAGGTTATGATTTTTAAAATATTTATACCATTTCAATTCCATATTAAATCTGACATCTAAATGGAATTGAGTTGAGATTCAACGTAAATAGTAGGCAAAAAAACCGACACCATTATTTAGTTTTTTGAAAAAATTAAAGAATAACTGAAACACTGCATACAAAACAGATGAAAAAAGTGCTCGTTTGTATTTTGCCATTCCCGCAGCAATCCAGGGAGGCTAAAATAATTTTAATTCTATGAACCAACGCTAGAAGTACCTACCACTGGAGTGAAAGCTCATCAGAGCTTATATTCGACGAGAGCTGGCAAGCTTACTGACTATATATATTAGGTAATAAAAATAACCGGTAACCAACCTGTTGTTCAAGTTTACCGAATACACAATGGCTCACGAAATTTGATATTGGAGACGAGCGTGATACATAACTACCAAAATATTTATGTAGAATGGCGATTTATTTGAATCGAAATTTGGCGAGATAGGGAGTTTTTTTTTACAGTCGTAAATAGTAAATTTCGTTCAGATAGTTTTCAAATTTTTTTCGCCCAATATCAGGTCTAATCGTATAAAATCTTCAACATACATGTATCTCTTCTGTACAAGCCATTGATATATATCCGAAAATAAAGTAGCTAATATGAATTATCCTTAAAGTTTATAAATAAAAATACAATTTTAAAAAGACAATAATGTATCAGCTTTTCCAACTGTATATCAAAACTAAAAGAAGTCTCACGTTTATTAAGATATAAAAGTATGGGTCTTTTATATCAGTTCATTATTTACTACTGAGAATATAACTATAGAACCAATAGATCAATATGATAAGTATTTATCCATATTGATTTAACAAATCAGGAAAACAATATGTTGAGTGCTTTTCCTAGTTGACATGTTTCAAGTTTAGTATTTGTCTTGTTCTTGTTTAATTTGTTGATGGAAGGTCCATGCCTGGAGATCTAATTATATTAATAGCGCCGCCTATTAATATTGAGTTTGACATGAGTTAATTGTGCTACTGAGCCGCATGGAAAAGTAGAATATCCGTAGTTGATACTTCTTTCTGAAGTATTGGTTATACTATGGATTTGCCCAAGCCACAATCATAGTATCTTGGCTATCAGGTTAGGATGTAGATTTGTAGAAGGTGACATGGAATACAACATAATAGCAAAATATAGGCGCGCTGGCTCATCAATGACCCAACTGATCTCAAATTAATTGAAACAAATTGATCCCTAAGATTAAAATGCTAATTTTTTGCCCTCACTGGATAGACCTTATTGAGAGACACTCTGCAATTTTTGTTTCATCAAAAAATATTAATTTTTCGTTGAGATAATCAAAATAATAGCTCACATTACAGCTTAAACCTATACTGGCTGAGTTCCAAAAAATGATTTGACAAATTGATCCAAAAATGATCCAAAAATGATTCAAAAAACAAAATCGATCAATAGATCGTGAATTGCAAAATAATCTAAGAAAGCGTGTTAACTAGTTTTTGTGCAGATTAAAATTCTGCATCTGATTAAATAAAATTTGGGCAAATGTTTCACATTAAATTTTGCGTAAAATGCAGTTAAAATTTTAGAGGTTTTTTGAAGATACAAGCCACTTTTTATAAACATGTTTCAAAATTAAACACTTTAAGTAATGCGTAAAAAAATTATCTCTCAATCAAGCTATAGACGAGGTTTGTAGCTACATTTTTCATGGAGAAAATAGGATTTTTGTTTTTTTTTTTTTTGAAGTCCAAAATTTTAAACGAGGGTATACTCGTCTTTTTGGGAAGCAAAATCGAGAAAATTCTTTATTTACACATTTCTAAGGATATCTCGACGAAAAGTCAATATTTTTAAAAACCCTAAAATGGAACTAATAGAGATTAGTACGTTCTATAACTTGCAAAAAAAATAACTGTTACTCAATGTGATAAATATTTTAAAATCTACTATAAAAAATGTTAAAAAAAGGAAAAAAAAAAAAAAAGTGCTCCAAATTTTTTTATACTTAAAGATATTTTAAAGAAGCTTAAAACAAGTAACTTTTATTATCAAGAAGTACTAGCATAGCTTGATGTTTTGTGAAGATATGAGAGCTCAAAGTTTTTAATTTTTATTAGTAAAATACGTGTAAAAGCTGAAACATTAGCAATGAAAAATGTCATACCAACTGCAAAAAATATGATATTTTCGGATACTAATTTTTGGATTAAACTTGAGCATCCCAGGTATTGGCATATAATGTTTTCTTTAGGTTATTTAGTGGGAAAAAAAAAGTAAATCTGGAATGAAAAGTGAGATTCGGTTTTTAAGAGGAAGTTCAAGTGTTACCATATGGAATGTAACTTTCTCTAAGTATTAGTATTGATGATTTAAATATGTTATAATGCACTTCAAATCGAGGAAGTTTTATTAGGCAATGTCAATATAAGTTAATGCTTTGCAGAGGTATAATGAGTCAAATTTTTCAATTTTAACAGTGAAATATCTGTGAGACTCTGAAATATTAACATTAATAAAGCTATATCAACTGCAAAAATATAAGAAGATTTTGGACACTTGTATTTTATAAGTTAATTAATAAGTAAAACATGATAACAATATTTGTAAAACCATCATTTGCGCTTCCAATGGTGTAAAGAAAAGAAAAAAGTTGCACCAAGAGTTTTTGAAAAAACCACAAAAACTAAATGATTGTTTTTTTTTTTGTTACAAAAATCTGTTTTTTCTAAGCGTTTGTTAGTTAAACAATTCTATATGTTTATAAATTTTCTTTTGGAAGTTTTGACTTTAGGAACTTCTTATAAAAATGTTTTATTTGCAAGGTGAAAAATGAAATTTATCTATTTGAATCGGTTTGAATGCTTAATGATAAGGAAAGAAAGTAATGAAATTGCTCAATTTTCATCAACCAAAAAGATTCAAGTAAACATAACAGGATAATACTACTGAATGAAAGAAATTGTTTAGTATGCTTTTGAGCAACAAAATTGCACAAGAATAGAACTTTTGAGACAACAAATGTTACATGCTTGGCGCCGTAGATACCATTATAACGCTCAAACCTCATAATAAAATACTTTGATTTTGAAACGAAAAATACTGGTATAATTCAGGCACTCTCAGTAGAATATTTAGTTTTAAAAATCTGATCTGTCTTACTGTTATTACGGTGAAAAAAATACCCTAAAAGCATTATTTCTTGGAAGATGGTTTTTGGTACACAGATCAGTAGGTATGATATCACCTGTATGCCCTTTTTAGAATCTTATTGAAATATTTTGTGTGGACCATATTCAAAATATAAAGTTTGAAGACGTATTTTTATTCTATATGTACACGGCCTAAAGATTGCTCATTTATAGTACTTTTTTGGCCATTGAGCCATTGCCATCATTTGAAGTATGATCCTCGGCCTCCTCTCTTTTTCTCTTTAATGCATTTTCATCCGTACTTGCCAATACGTATAGTTCTGCTGACGGTGGTTCTGTTGGGATAGGTATATTTTGAGCTTTACAACAGGAACGACAAAACCAGGGGTCTAAATCTTTCTCAAACTTTTCAATGGCAGGGACTTCACATAACTGATGCACGCCTTGATTACAAAACTCACAAAAGAACATATCATTAACATCTTCTATAATGTCTTTGATGCCACAATACTTGCATAACTCCTCTTCTTCTTGTGTATCTTCAGGTAGTAATTGATTTTGCTCGTATTCATCATCAAACGTATAGTCTTCCAGCGTTATCATATGGCTTCCATCTTGATCTCCTTCTTGTCTTGATTGTGATATGTCTAAATTGCCGTAAAATAAATAAACTGGTCGATAATCTTTAGAGAATTCTGAAGGTGACGATTTGTTTTCTACAGCACCTCGAATATCTGCCAATGCTTGATCTGAAGTAATCTAATATTGAAATGAATAAAAAATGTTGTTCGTATGTTCATAAAAATATACATACTCGGTTTTCATCGTCTTCTAATAATATGCGCCATATCGACCCATCTTCATTCTCCATATAATCTCTTAAATATAGACACCAAGATCTCGGTGCACTACCTCGACTTGCCGTACTATCATATCTCACCATCAATGCGCCCAATAAATGATAATCTGTATTATCTAATTCACTCGTTTGTCGCTCAAACACTAACTTGTCATTCTCATATTTGTCTAATCGTAAGTTGATCAATGCTTCCACTAAAGAATTTACATGACCCTCTTGTTTAAAATAATGTAATGTATCTTGTAGTAAATCATTTACAGGAATAGGCCTCCCCTGAAAAAAATGTATACATTTTGGATCATATAGCATGCTTTTAGCAAATCGAGTCAATTCAACATTTTGTCTAGCCTAAAACAATATTAAAAATGGCAAATTATGCAAAAAAGTAAAATTTACAGTTTCTGAAGCAAGTAAAAAGCGAATGCCAACAAGTTCCTGGGGCTTTTTGTTATTTGCAGTTTCCCAATCGTCGTTTTCTTTGATGGTATAACTTTTCCACAACCAAGGGGTTTTAGGATTGCTTAATATCTGACAGTAATCTAGAAACGCGTCCAAGTTATCTGTGTGTCCAAATTGTTGTAGTCCTGTTTGTAAAATGTTAATTAAATCGAGATTTTCATCTGCTGGAAGGTTGGGAATTTGTAACAAAATACGTCCTAGCAGAGCACTAGGTATTGTATTTATATCTAATCCTTCCATAGTGTAGTGAAAAAAAAAGAATGTTTTTATTTGTATATTATACTCTCTAGATGTATCTTGATTGCAATGTGTATTTGGTGTGAAACGATGGACTGTTTATTTAAGTTTTTAAATGTTTTTATACAAGAACATGCTAAATGTTAATAAATGAGTTTAAGCTGTAACTAATGCAGCAGGCTTGCTTGAGAAATTACGCACGATAAAAGAATCATTTAATATAACATAACTCCATCCAGCAGTATGAGCTCTATAAAAGAAAAATAAAAAGGAAAGATTTAGTTCTCAAGATTACATCAATCATTTGCCTGATTTTACCTTGATCCAGGAGCAGAAGGGGCTACCAAAAATGAGCGATCAAACGACAATGGCACACCAGAAGATACCTCATTAAATCCTCCATGCACAGTCAAAAACAACACTACAGGATGATTTTGCGATCCAGGTGTTTGCCATGCATCTGTGATGAAATTATCTGCACTTGATAAATCATGTATTGTGGGAGGTAATTGAAGTAAACGTTTGATAATATTTTCGCCACCCAATACCATTCTTTGACTAGGTTTAACTTGACCACTTCCCCAAGTATTTTGTTGTTGATATGTACCACCATTACTAAATGCTACTGAAAAGATTGCTTGGCTGTCATATAAGTCTATCAATGATGCTCGATTGGTATCAAACAATGGGAAGAATTTAGATAGTAAATCTTGAGCAGCGAGTCGAGAGCTGTCGTTGTCAAAAAAGTGAGATCTGACAGGAAGGGGTAAGTCTACTTGTTGTTGTATTTGTGATTGCGGTGTTTGACCACCATTGACAGGCTGAACGTCCAAGAATTGAATTGAAGGAAATCTTCTCAACACTTCTTGTTGGTATTGTTCGGTAGAATTGTTGAGTTGAATAGGATTTCCTGATAACATAAGTTCTTGCAAATTAGGTAATCGATTAGCGAGTTTGTCCAAACTACGGAATTCTGCAATATCGTTGTCTGCAATCGATAAGTTTTGAAGATTTGGAAACATATCGGGAACTTTGTTTAATGGTACAACAGACCAAAGTTTGTTGCGGGCAAATGAAATGGTTTTTAACTAGATATACATTTACATTTCAATATGGGTATTTTTCTTGCTAGAATCACACTTCGACTTACATTTTCTCCATATAAATACTTGGCTTCGTTTAATAAACGGGATATCACTACACTAATGTTGTGTGAAGTAGGTGGCAATTCGTCCATATCTAAAAATCCAGCTTGAGGATTCCATCTCTCTTGCAAGAATTCAGCCAAGACATCTGATCTACCAACATTGCTATTATTGTTATTGTTTCTTCCTGAACTGCCTGCGCCTCCACCTGCTGCTCCACCTCTATTAAAACCACCTCTATTATTGTTTCCTCCTCCGCGGGTAATGTGTAACTAAACAGTGATTGTCAGCAAATTGCAATGAATTATAGTATTCAAACTTACTGTTGCAGCACCAAAATTGAAATTGTTCATTCTACAAAGGCTTTCCGCAGTTGTTTCATCAATTACGGTGATATACATTGATTTTTGTTCGTATTGAATCTAAATAAACTAATTCAGTAAGATTGCATGAAGCATTTTAAATATAAGCATACATTAAGAGGTTCCCAAGCAGCTTTAGCTTTTCTAGTAATAAAGCCAAGCACTTTTTCTTCTGATCCTGGAGGATAACCGGTAACCTACCAAGAAATGAGAAAAAAAAAACTGTCAACAAAAGAAGTTTATATCAAACCAAAGTAGATGCTTTTAACTTACTGTAACAATGTTTCCGGCTGAATTATTTCTAAAATGAATGAATTAAGTCTTGTTTCAATGGCACGCAAACAAATTTCAATCGACTTACGGTTGCATGCTAATATCTTCTTCTACAAATTCGCTATTGAATCGAGCACCACCACCTCCATTATTTCGGTTGCCTCGATTACCTCGACCTCGATAATTATTCGAGGAAAACGCTCTTCCACCTCTTTGATTCTGTTGTTGTTGTTGAGGGTAACTACTATTACTATTATTGCTGTTATTTGTATGAACCATTCGGTCATTGATTGGATTGTTTGTTGGACCAAGTCTAGAAGTGATAGAGATGTTGCTTGGGTTATTGTTATTGTTGTACGCGTTGCCATGGCTGTTGTTATTATAGTCTTGATTATAATCACGATTGTTATTGCGATTATTAATGTTATTGTTACCACGGCCTCTGCCTCTGCCTCTCCAATTGTTATTGTTATTATCCATTTGATTTACTTGAAATAGAAGCGAAAGAAATAGAGAAGAATGAAATCGAAACTTTGTTAGCTATTTAGCTGCATGTTGTCCTTTGCAGTCACTAAAGCCTCTCCGTTTTCATTGAATGGGGGGTCTCGGAATATCGATTTCGGATGCAACTTGTTTGTGCACCATGATATGTAAAACGCAGTATCATGTCAAATAATATACAAAGCGCAATCAAGCGTAGGCTGATTGTGTTTAGATCGTTGAATAGAGAAACATTGCACCTTTTGAGGCATCATGAGTGATACATTTTCAAATGGCGAAAGAAACTTCACTACAGTTAAACATATAATTTTATTTACAATAATTTTAATAAAATGACCAGTGGGCACGTAGCATTTTTGATATGGTTTATTTGCCCTGGCCAGATCAAAAAGTGATAACGGATAGAAAAAAAAATCCAATTGGGATTATTGGGAAAATGCAAAAGTAAAATGTAATAAGAGGATGATAATAGATATATCAGAAATTAGGATCTATTTGCGGAGAGTTGTTGGACAAAAAGGTTACTGGGATTATGGGCAGGAACAGGGAGTTGATTATTTGGACGATTTCCAATTGAATTTTGGAAGATTGTAGTCGTACATTGAGACAGAGCAAAAATGAAATCTACACAAAGTGAGAATGCAAATTTGTACAAATTATAAATGATGTTCGGATAAATAAAATGCTGTTTCTAGATGATAGTTGTTTAATTAAAACATTTTTCTTTATCAATTAGGCTCATGCTCAAAATAACTAATATTGAAAAAATACAGTTTAATACTATATAAAAAGTGCAATACATATCGAAAAAGATAAAACATCACTAGAGAGATTAATATCTTGCAATTATTTTTGCCATAAGAAAAATGAAAAATCATTTCTTTCTAGCCCTAAACAATTCTTTAAATACTCAATAAATATAGAGAATGGTTTGTGTCTTTGAACATTCGTATCATGGAGTAACGCAATTTATCATTTTCCTTTATATTATAAATGGAATGATGAAAAGAAAAATTTCCATTTATGTTTTATTTTTTTTCTCCTTCTGCTTTAGTACTGAAATTACTTCTTAATTTGAACCTTTGGTATGCGTAAACATCAGTTATTTTAGATACTTTAAATACTTATTTATTATAGTTTCACGGTTCGACTTTCATAAAAAGATGATTAAATGCAAGTATCACATCTAAAAGATGTTCTAAAGAGAGCCTTTACTTATTAAAAGGTACAATATTGTCCAAGCATTCTGTATTTCTATTCAAGACCTACAAGGCTTCTCTTGTTGTATCTCTCTCTCTCTCTCTCTCTCTCTCTCTCCCTCTCATCTGTATTTGAGCATCGTTTTCAAAACTCTCACTATTATTACTTTTCAAGACTTTCTATTATAATGACATCTCTACTACCTCAAGATTGCATCTGAAAAATTTACAAGGTTTTTTTATGCCTATGATCTTTTTAAGATTTTTCGATTTACATTGCTCAAGACTGCTGTACTCAAGACTCAGATGTTTCTATTTCTTCCTCAAGACTGGTGCATCTGAATGGTATTATGCCGACTTATTCTTAGCTAAGCACGATTGATTTGCATGCTTTAAGGTGCATGTTTGTAGAATGCTTTATTAACATGTAAGTAATTCCTCACACTGATATGTTTATTTATCACTGATATATTTTTTTTATATTAGGATTAACAAATGAATGGTGTATGATTTTTAACTTGCTCTAGACTGATTTTTTTAGACAGTATTCTATTATTTTACAAGTCAAGGTGGTGCAAATGTCTAAAACTGTATAGTATTGTATACTCTGCATCTCTGGCTTGGATATTCATGCTTCCAAAGACAATGATGTGAAGTTTGTTTACAATATCGCCGTATCAAACACGATTTCTTCTTCAGAAGTTTAGATTACAGGTAAGTTCATTTAGGTTAACTCTTTGAGATGATAATTGAGACTAATTTAATCTTGTTCAAATCCCTTTCTCATCATCTTTAAACCTCATTCTCATTTCATCCCAATTTCATCCTCACTTTATCCAAATCCCAATTTCCATTGTATCAAAATTTTACATTCATGACATCCAAACTTTATTCTCATTTCATCCCAAATTTTACTTAATTTGTCTGAATTTAAAGTAGAAATATTGTAAACTTTTACTCCTTTCAATTGTTCAGTTTTTCAGGCAATTCCGACGCAAAACGTCAGATGTATCATTCCAAAATGATAGCTATCGAATAAATATACTTCTGCATTTTTATCTTGAGTTCTCACCGAGAAACAATCCTTTAAAATTACGTATTTCTTGCTTTCAATTTTGAATACTTCAAGGAAACATGAATTTACTATAAATTGTAGCACTGGCTATTTTACCAATACTTATTTAAAAAATAAGATACAATATAATAAAATGTAAGCTGCCATTTGAATATTTTTTTGAAATTTTATTTGACTTTTTCATTAAGAAAAAACCCTTTAAAGTACCTTGATCCATTTTTTTCGAATATAGAATACTTTCAATTTACGCTAAAATTTAATTGTCCATTATGGAGATGCATCTTGAACAGTTGTATTCAATTGATTTCGGAAAGACCTTCCTATTCTAGGATGATAAGCAGATTGATCTGGGATAGTTGGTGAAGGAGGCACAAATCCTTTATAAACCAACTGAGAAGGTGCTGCTGTAGATACAACCGGGAAATTTCTTCTACTCAGCAACATACCTTTGACACTTCGAATTTCGCTTTTGATATTTTGTACTGTCAGGCTATGGTTTGTATCCACTTGATAACGATCCGCATATGATGATGCAAATCCATTTTGGTAGTTGAATTGATTGCGGGTATCTGTATTTGTTATTAAGGGATTGTTTGATAGCGAGTTTGTAAATCGTTCCATAGTTGATCTCAATAATTTATATGGTTGGTTGCCCTCTTGCTTTAATTCTCGGGCAGATTGTAACAAACGGTTAAGCGAATTGTCTAGTTTATCTTGTGCTTTTTGTAAATCATCAGTGGTGGTAGAATAATGGGTTAACGTGGATTCCATGCGACTTAAAAGATATGTATGTTGTTGGTATCTATTACTTTGATATGCAGCAATGGCGTTAAATATTTTTGAGACGCATTTCTACTCAACAATAAATCAGTTCTATGTTCAAGGCAGTATTTACATTTTATTACTTTTATAATTAAAGCTAATGCAGCTGTTATAGTAAATGAACCCATTCCAACTATTAAAACATAACGCAGTAGTTGTCTATTTGTCATGCGTGGTATAGCTGCTGGAGGATAATATACTATTTGCATTGGATTATACGCAATTCTAGGAGGTAATTGAGGAACATTGACTGTTGTCTATTTTATGTGTATGTCAGTTTTTCAAATGAGTCAAGTTTAATATTTTTAGGTATTTGATTATACTTGTTTCGGTAGTGCAATATCAGATTCAACTCGTTTAAATGCTTCTCCAATTTCTTGATCACTGAGTCCTTTCTTTTTAAGAAATTCGATTTTTTTGTCTCTATTTGCTGTCTGTATGTTAGTAGATGATAAAAACGATACAGCTGACTTTATCAAATCTTCTTTCATTTTATTGATAAAGAAAAGAGAGGGAGAAAAGAATGAACAAAAGGTCAGCATCTCAGTGACTGATTTTATACCCCATATCTATGCAACATTAAAACAAACAACATTTACTTCAATGATTATGTGAAAAAAAAAAAAAAAGATTGTGATAAAAAACAGAAAAAGATATTTATCATTGAATAAGCTTTTTTTATACGCATTTTTTCAGCTTATACCTATTCCATTTATTATTTAAAATTCAATGCTATTGTTTCAACCTTTTTTTATAGCAAAAGCATATCGTCAGGATGAAATAAAATCTTTTTTTGGTTTGCGTTTTTAGTACTCCCTCTTTTTCTTTTTCTTCTTTTTCATTTCTTTCTTGTAAATATATATAAAAAAAAAAAAAAAAATACTTAAAAAAAAATAAACCCTAATTATTAATATGGTGGCACTTGATCTTGATGCTTGTTTGGAACGACTATACAAAAAACAATTATTAGCAGAATGTGTTTTAAAAGAAATTTGTGAGAGAACAAAAGAATTGCTAATATCTGAAAGCAACGTTGTGCATATTAGTGCGCCTGTAACTGTAGTTGGTGATATTCATGGGTAAATTAATATATTGATAATCATTTGCACACGAACTTTTTTTTTTTAATTGGCATCTGTTAATATAGACAATATTACGATTTGATTGAAATTTTTCGTATTGGAGGATATTGTCCTGACACAAATTATCTATTTCTGGGAGATTATGTTGATAGAGGATTATACAGTATAGAAACAATATCACTTTTGACTTGCCTGAAATTAAGATACCCAGATCGTGTACAACTTGTAAGAGGAAATCATGAATCAAGAGCTGTAACCCAGGTATATGGTTATCTGTACATTTGATTTTGCATAAAATTTATTTTCAAATCCATTTTTTTTTTTTTTTTGTACCAGACATATGGATTTTATGCTGAATGTATTCGTAAATATGGATCAATGCAAGTATGGAAATACTTTACAGACATGTTCGACTATTTGACATTGTCTGTTGTTGTGGATAATAGTATATTTTGTGTCCATGGAGGTACGAAATTTGTTGGTTAAATTATTATGCTATGATAATAATTAATTTTATAGGATTATCGCCCACAATTCATGTTTTGGATCAGATAAGAATTATTGATAGATTTAAGGAGATTCCTCATGAAGGCGCTATGGCAGATTTGGTTTGGTCAGATCCAGATCCAGATAAAGAGGAATTTGCCATTTCTGCAAGAGGAGCTGGATATACATTTGGTAGTTTGGTGGTGGATCGATTTTTGCATCTGAATAAAATGGATCACATATTAAGAGCACATCAGTTATGTAATGCAGGATATCAAGTTCTATTCGACGATAAACTATCTACTGTTTGGTCTGCTCCCAATTACTGCTATCGATGTGGCAATTTGGCCTCAATCTTAGAGGTCAATGTTTCTGGTGAAAGGTTCTTTAATGTCTTTGATGCTGCACCTGAAAATGATAGAATAATAGATACCTCAAATGCACCTATGAAGGTAAATGAAAACAGAAACTCTGTCAACATAAAACATATATTAACTATTCGATTTCATTTAGGATAATAAAATAGAATACTTTTTATAATCTTCAGAAACTTCAAAAGCGGACTCCAATTAAGCCCACCCCCTTTTTAAAATAAAATTACATTACTTACGTTTGCCCATCTTATTTTCTCGTTTGCGTTTAATGAAATCATGTTTAATTCTTCGCCTTTAGACTTGCCAACACACACAACACCTTATGGTAAAACAGCAACGCTTGCTTATAGTTCTTCTTCAAATTCTTCTCCTTTAAGAACAGCAAAACAATCATTAGAAATCATTTTAAGCAACAATGATTCGAAGCAGATTTTCTATTTCCTACTTTTAAACTTATCATATATGTTTGTTCAATTAACTTATGGCGTATGGACAAATTCCTTGGGACTCATTTCAGATGGTAAATTATTGAATACAAAAGTAAACGCGTTTAGATCATAATTGACATTTCTTACCTTTACATAGCAATTCATATGTTTTTTGATTGCCTTGCTTTAGGCGTTGGGCTATTTGCTGCTGTAATGAGCAAATGGCCATCAAATTCTGAATTTTCATACGGGTAACATATGTTATAACTGTCATACTAGCATTGTAAAATTAATCTATCTTAATCTATTTGTAGATATAGCCGCATTGAAACAGTAGCTGCATTCTTTAATGGCGTATTTTTGGTTCTCATTTCATTATCAATTGTCACAGAAGCCATCCAAAGACTTATTGACCCACCTCAAATGAATACGCATCGTTTACTCTTTATCAGTTTCATTGGTCTCGTTGTAAATTTAGTCGGTATTTTTGCCTTCAATCATGGCCATGCTCATGGCGGACATGATCATCATCACCATGGACATGACCATGGACATAATGCTAACATGCAAGGTAGGTTCATGCTAAATTATAAATGCAGTATGTTCAATAGTCTCAACATGGCTCTTTCGCAGGTGTATTTTTGCATATCATGGCCGATACATTAGGATCAGTTGGTGTTATTGTATCAACACTGTTGATCAAATGGTTTGGATGGACTGGATTTGATCCAATTGCTTCGATTTTCATTGCAGTATTGATTATTGCATCTGTAATACCTTTAATTAAACAATCCTCGGCAGTTATGATGTTAGAACTAGATGATTCAGCTGTAGCAACTATAGAAGGTACATTAGAAGAATTAAAGCATATGGAAGGTGTTTACAGTATTAGTCATTCTCGATTCTGGCCATGTGAAGCTGAGAGTGTCATTGGTAGTATACATGTACAAGTAAAAGACGGTGTCAATATTCAGGAAATGAGACAAAACGCTACCGAATTATTAAAAAGCCATATTCATGGATTAAGAGAAGTGTGTGTACAGATCGAATTACAAAGCGCAGTGAAAAAGAATAGATTTGCTGTACCTCAAAGAGGTTTCTTTCACACACCTGCATATACAGGTCCCTCCATGAACAATGCATATGTCAATCATAGATCAACAACAACTACATCCGATGTACCAACCGTCATGACTACTGCCCCTCCCCCACCTTCCTCTATTAATACAGCTATGTCAACTCCCACTACTACAAATAATATTGCTTCAAATTTACCATCACCTATCATCTCAGTGCTACAAAAGCAAACCAAAAAAGAATAAGCTAATAAATAATAATCATCATTTGCAATTTTTCAAGAAAATTTTTTTATGAATATAATAATAGCCAGAATCTTATGTATTAAGTTTAGTCATGTACCAAATTGATGAAAACTGTGAGCTATTTGCGACACCGTAAATTATCGCATTATGCACTAGGATCTGGATCTATACACCTGCTAGATACTACCATAATGTCTAAGTTCATAGTACTACAGAAAACTTTTAAATGTAGTTGTTAAAGTTAATATTTGATATTCAAAGCTTTTTGAAAAAACATGTAAAGAATGTAAAAACACACTGCACTATAGCTCTAATTAATGTATACTCAAAGAGCATGTTTAATTAATAACTTCAATAGTTGTAATTCGCCTTATATGCTAGTTATGTTGATTTGGCGCCGTTTCTCATTTTAAATGGTTTGCTAAGAAGATACAAAATCCACTCGAAAAAATGCACGTTTGTTCTACAATTTAACAAGCAAATCAATAAAAGCTGAAATTTTAAATGTTTAATACTATTGCAGCTGCAGTATACATAATAACACGAACGCTTCTGCTCGTTTGGATCGATATTTATTGACTACAAATATCTTTCCAATTGATTTATTTTTTCTAAGCAAGGAGAGATTTTTTCTTAAGGCACGTGCTAAACCCCTTCAAAAACACCTGTTAGTAGCTAATAGAATCAAGGTATATTGTTCGTATATATACTGCATATGCACATTAAGTGAAACCTCAAAATTCAATTTTGAACTATTATTCAATTTTATAAAAACTTCAAAGAACATTTGAAACGCTGCATACAAAAAGTTTAATTTTTTTTTTCATTTCCCCATTTTCGAAGCAACTTGGGGAGACTAAACTAATCACAGATTCTATGGGCCAACTCTAAACATACCTACTACTGCAACGGGAAAGCTCATTTGGAACCATATTAGACGAGAACTGGTGAGCTTACTGACCTTAGTAGGCATAAATAGCATGTAATCAACTTTTTGTTCAAACTTACTGAATGCAGAACAACTCATAGAAGCTGATATCTGAGATGAATATAATGCCTACTTATACTTATGCTCATGTAGAGTGATGACTTACTTGGATCACTTTTCATAAAAAAGTTTAAAATTTTAATTGTGTGAAATATGTACATGTTTATCCACTAATGGCCTCCTGGATGCTCTCAGAGTACATGAATGCGCTCAAATGAGACCTTCAATAAGCTCATGAGGGCATTTCAGATATTGAGTGAAAAGCAAATTAATGAAAAGTTAGAAAAGAGTATTTTCAAATATGAATTCTTTTTGCTTGGTTTATTACAAGCTTTTTTAGTGTGAAGCATTATTATATACGTCAAATATGTCAAACGATATGCGTATTCAAAGTTTCCAAATTTTTGAAGTTTCAAATTTAATGTGGCCACAAGCACATTTGATGCTCTTTAAAAAGAGCATTTATTTGTACTTTACTTATTAAATTTGATGTTCAAATATTCTGCTATACACTACTATAACTTCTCAGCGAATATACCTTCAAATTGAACTAAAAATTGAATACAGAAAAGTCATTCATATTATCATGTACAGTATAAATTATTACAACGACCAGATGTTGCTGCTTATTGGGAGAATAAACAGCAAATGCATGCTTAATGCTTATTTTGTCAGTCTAAATTTCTCCTCAACGGGTATACAGTATTTGGTTTAATTTTTCTCACTCTGCCCACATTTTCTATTAAAACTTTAAGAGTAAGGCAAAAAATATTTATCTAACGATCTGAAATATGAGTAAACAAAAAAAAATATGTATACAAAAAAGTATTCAAAAATTTGATTAATAGATTTCTTTTAAAAAGTCCCTTATAATGAGGACCTCCCTTAGATCAAATTCAAAACACAGATCAACTTCAATTTAAGAAAGGAATAAAGGCATCTTAGATAATCACATCACATCAATCCTTAATTCATGATACAAAAACCTCCTTTATATCGATGTTTTCGTTATATTGAGGGACCTTATATCGAGGTTTAACTGTATATATTTAAATACAGCTTCATATCACTAAGACAAAAAATAAATTGTCTATTATGCACGTAGCAGACAATCTCACTCAATTAAAGCTTACCTTGCACCATTGTCCCTTTTTTTGTCCCTTTCACATATTGTATTTACAGAATGAATATAATTTGTTGATTACAATTATAACATTGCTATTATCGTCTTTGTTTTCAATGCAATTTTACCTACTGTACTATTAATATAGTCTAACTATTAAAATTAATTCGCGTAGCATGTAATCGTTGTAATGTGTTTGCCGTTTGCCGCTGTTATACATATGGAAGCAATTCCGTTTGTAAAAAGGTGCGGTAAAGTATGTTTCATTATAATACATATACACATTAACAATTTGAGGAAATGTTAATTTTTTTGGATTGTAGTATATTTGTATTTAGTCTAATATTTGATAGAGGTAAAAAAAGACTATTGTGTGAATTTATTGAAATTCACCGTTGCCATGCAACACATTGCATGATTAAAATAATAAACACCACAAATAACGAGATGTTCAAAGAATTTGTTTCCCTTGAATTTAATAAATAATGTAATTCCTTATTCCTCGTAAATATACAAGAAACTTTGTAAATCCAATTAAAGTATTTGAGTTGAACAAAACTATTTTACTACCCTGCTTCAATTTGCAATAATGAGTTGTTCCATTTGCAAACTACAGTTCTATATTTTCTAACTTAAACATCCCCTACATGCCATTGCATTGCAAAAAAATAATAACTTTAGCGAATTTTCTCTGAACTTTCATACATCTCAGGTGTGGCGGTAGTTTAAATCCAAAATTTTCCGATGATGAAAAAATTGGATAAAAACGATCCTAAATTTTTAAAACGCAAAATTGACATCAAAAGTGTAGTAACTTGGCTAGCTCTATTAAGTAAACTCAACACGAAATTTAATTTTACATCTAATCATATAATTATTAAAAACATTTATAACCAAAAAAATTGTAAAAAAAACAAAAACACGAAAATAAGTTTTTATTAAATTTAAAAATACTTTTATAGTTAAATTTTATAGTTAGTGCTACAAAAAAATAACCCAAAAAAATACCTATTATTTGAGATATTATTTGTCACTCTAGCTCTATTTTTCATAGAGTTATTAGCTTTCTTCGAAGAAGTCAAATTTTGGACGAGGGTATACAAGGGGAAAATTCATAATTTTTCAAAATTGATTTTATGGTAAAATATAATAAAGCCAGATAAAAGAATCATTTTTGGCTAATAAAGTATATGATTAAACGGTTGCTATCTCGAGTTATAGTCCATCAAAGCTGCGTTTTTGTATGCTTTTAATGGAAATAGCTTTATAAATAATGTATGTGCTAGATTGGGATTTATGCTAGAATTATTTTTCTCTATATATCTGTTTTAAAATACTGCTCTTTGAGATTACTTCAAAATTGCAAGAGTTATCAACAGAAAAGTGAATTTTGTGGCAATTTTCTTCGTATTTTAAGATATAGTCCGTATAAAACGGAGTTTGATAATTCAGGTCCCGTAATTCGAGCCTGATATGTAGTAAACTTGCTCTCTGAAGGGTTTTTCTGGTGCAATCTTTAGGGCAGCGTTGTAAAAAGTTTTCTAACATACACACTCTGACCTCCTGTTGTATATTACTCTCAGAGCACATGGATGTGCTCAAACAAGATGGTCAATAGGCTCATAAGGTCATCGATGCGCTCATATAAGAGTATCCTAGATACTGAACGAAAAGTTATTTAATGTAAAGTTAAATTAGTCCACTTTTGACATACCATTAAATTGTATTTTCGATATAGATTTACGCAACTTAATCGTTACTACATTCGAAGAACCTCAATTTAAGGGCGCCCGTGATTTCTTTTAAAAAGTTCCTTATATCGAGGACCTCCCTTAAATCACATTTAAAACACAGATCAACTTCAATTTTGAGAAAGGAATGAATGTATTTTAGATAATGACACCACAGTCTTAATCCATGATGGTAATGATGAAATTGACGATATGGAAGAAACAAACGATGTTATTCCTGTAAACGAAGAAAAATTCTAGCAAGTTTAGGTTATTATGTTACTTCAAACTTTGTTGCTACAAGTAATGAAGATTCCAAAATACTTAAAGATATGGTAGATTTCCACTTACGATATAAAAAAAACGTAATACAATACAGATGCAATCAAATTACATTAAATGGGATTTTTCTCAAAAGATTAAAAAAACATTTTCAGTATTTAAATCTGATAAAAAAATCTTATACCTAAAACTGTTCTTTTTTTAATTTTGGGGCCAATAATATTATGATAGAATAAGGTACATGTGGAAAAAAAAAGTTCCCTTAAATATAAATTCGAAATAAGGGGATTTAAGCTGTAAAATTTGTCCACCAGTCTTCGGTGGATACAAAAACCTCCTTTATATTAAGGTTTCCGTTATATCGAGGGACCTTAGATCGAGGTTCGACTGTATCTAGTCCGGACGATGTAAGTAAAATATTTCCGTGTTGTACCTCTGTACTTTCATAACAAAAAACTTTTTAATATATTTCCTTTTGTCAATATTTTTCGCATTTAAATTAGTTTTTTAATAAAGATTTGGTATCATTATAAAGCTAAAAGTCTCTGTGCTTCTCTATAAAAATTTTACTCTTTTCTTGCATTTTCACAAACACACATCCTAATCAACACATTTTTTAAACTCCTTTTTTTTATTACTTACATTTTTGGATGCAACTTCTTCCCGTTTGAATTATTCTTAAAGTTTATAAATAAAAATACAATTTAAAAAGACAATAATGTATCAGTTTTTCCAACTGTATATAAAAACTAAAAGAAGTCTGAAGTTTATTAAGATATAAAAGTATGGGTCTTTTATATCAGTTCATTATTTACTACTGAGAATATAACTATAGAACCAATAGATCAATATGATAAGTATTTATCCATGTTGATTTAACAAATCAGGAAAACAATATGCTGAGTGCTTTTCCTAGTTGACATGTTTCAAGTTTAGTATTTGTCTTGTTCTTGTTTACTTTTTTGATGGAAGGCCTGTGCCTGGAGATCTAATTATATTAATAGCGCCGCCTATTAATATTGAGTTTGACATGAGTTAATTGTGCTACTGAGCCACAACATGGAAAAGTAGAATATCCGTAGTTGATATTTCTTCTGAAGTATTGGTTATACTATGAATTTGCCCAAGCCACAATCATAGTACCTTGACTATCAGGTTAGGATGTAGATTTGTAGAAGGTGACATGGAATACAACACCGTTGAAATAGCCAACATGGAGATTACTTCTACATATATTTTATTTATTCAAACATGTTAGATATTGCATGTTAATTGCAAATAATTTGAAACAAATAAGCCTCAAGATACACAGTGTGTGATTATTTCTTCCTTTGTAAAACATCTTTAGGGTTTTAAAAAAAACCTAAACTTTATCTATGGAAAACCTCTCATTAGCCATTATTGGTTCACTTTTTTAATCATTTGATATTATCAAATAAATATTCCAGTTATCCTCTTGTTTGATATTGTTCCAGCTAGAAATTGATTGAACGGAGCATGGGTGATTAGTATAATGATTGTTTTATAAATTTGATAATTCAGAAATGGTCAGCTTAAAATGAAGTAACCTCATTTAAGATGAAAATAACGCAAAAAAATACTAGGTTCGAGATGAGTGATTTATCAGAATAACAAAATTCCAAAATTCCAAAATTAGAAAAACTTTGACAGATTTAGGAAGCTCCAGTGTTCCGTAACTGGTTCCTGTCTATTAGGGACTACTGTGGTGGGACAAACTGTCCAAGTGTTTTCCAATTTTCTATCTTTTTTTACACAGCACAATCACACTTACACGTATCAACAACAAACTTATACCATACAAAAGAGAAAAATGCGTACATTTCAGAGATGTATTATATGATGACATAATGTTGATGTGGAACTGAAACATTAGAAAAGAAGACAAAGTTTAAGCTAGCTCAAAAGAGAGAGATATGACTTTATTTTAAAAAGATGTAGGACCGCCATTGCTTTTAATGATCGCTTCAATTCTATTTGGCATGCTATCTATATATCGTAAACACTCTTTCTGTGTAATCTTATCCCATTTTACTGATATTCTATTAGCCAACTCTTCTTTAGTTGTTGGCTTAGTCATATAATTATCGAGACGACGCTTAAGCTGATACCAGACGTGCTCAATAGGATTAAGATCGGGACTTTGGGCCGGCCAGTCAAGTATTTCATCTGCAGAAAAATCATTTTGGTCAAACCAGTCTCGTGTAACATCTGATTTATGTGGGGAGGCCTTATCTTGTTGAAATCTAATGTCAGATGCAGCCTTGCCATAATAATCTAAAGTTTCCAACAGAGATGAATCTAGTATCTTGACGTATTCCTCGGAGTTAATTGTTCCTTCTAGTATAACTGTACCATAACCAGGGCCATCAGCTGTTATACATCCCCAGAACATAACCCCGCCGCCATTATTTTGTACCTTGGGAGTTGTTTGATGAGGTTGCATGGTGCCAGGTTTATCAGGCCAATAGAAGGAAACACTATCAGAACCCCACATATTCACTCTGGTCCCGTCGGAGAACACCCACTTGCGCCAATCAGTTACTGTGCAATGTCTGTGTGCCTTTGCCCATGCTAAACGGACTTTTTTGTTGTCACGGCTGACCATATTGGTCTTTACCTTTCTTCTAGCCTTAAATCCTTTTTTTCTGAGCATCTTCTTGACACCACTAGTTGTCATAGGGATAAATTGGGAAGCTAAAAATCTGACTGCACCTTTGGGCTCATCCATTCTACCGTTTCTTATACTACTGGCTATGTATCGTTGAGTTTTGGCGGAGATTTTTGAAACTCTTCCCACATTGGTATGTTGGGCACCACCAAAAAATTTCTTGTTGTAGTTACCAATTGTGGATTTTGATATATTTGGTAAAAGTTTTATAATCTGGGAGTAGGGTGTTTTTTTTGAAGCAAAAATTTGAGTGCATTCTGAGTTTCAGATGAAATAGGTTTGGTCATAGTTAAAATAAGAAGATTTTATGATATAAAGAAACCAATGGATTAAGAATAGGAAGTAATGGCTATATTTATACTTTTGTATTTATTTTCCGACTGTCAAAAACGCAAACAAATATTGTACAAAGTTTCACATTCCTCCAATGCATAGCTCGGAAATTACCAAGATTTAAATTTACATTCACATGTTTCCCAAAAATACAAAAAATAGATATCTGTACTTTAAACCTCTGTCGTTGCTGCAAATTTTATTATATACTATGCATATTAGTATCGTCTGAAAGGAAAATCTTTGGGCATTTATGAAGTAAGGTTTATTTTTTTTTGGGAGGCAATTTCCAAATTTGTCAAACAAAATGCGCTCTTCTGCAAAACACTTGGACAGTTTGTCCCACCACTGTAACAATGCAATATAACTCATAGCAATATTATCATCACTGAAAAATAACATATTACATATCTAAACATGTATCAATTGATAATAATTTATATTATTATTTCTAATAGATCCCTGTCCATTAGATCTTATCATATAAATCCAATAATTATATAAATCCCTATTAAATCCATCCTAATAAACGGTGCTTTTTATGTTGAATTTACTTATACAAGTTTTAATAAATCGACCTTCATTTATCAAAAGGTAAGCGTATAAAATTATTCAAATGAAAAAGTACCATTTTATTATGAGCTTATAGAAAGGTTTATATGCTAATTTGATAAGTGAATTAAATGTGAATGATAATATAATTAGAATGAACATGTGGATATTGTGTGAATATAATAGAATCATGCTACTATGAGACTATAGTAGCATGATGATAAACGCATGGAATGCAGCATTGTATGATTTGCATGTCAAACATCATGGTTTGACAAATGCTCTAAACTGATAATTCAGTAATTCCTAATTCTGATAGATCAGACTTGCTTCTGTGCTCTTGCTCGGCTTGCGTGAGTTTTATTAAACTGCTTAATGCTTGGCATATGCTTGATTGATTTCTATTTAAATTTAAAATGCTTGACTTGAGCTTGCTTAATTATACGCCCGCTTGGGTTCTGCTTGCTTATATTGATTTAAAACACTTAACGCTCGACAAATGTTTGATTATTAAACTGCTCAAGCTCGCTTCAGCTTGGCTGTTTCGCAAATGCTACTTATCTGTCAGTTTTATTACATTTTTTAGAGTATTTTAATATTAGTAGTATTCGTGATTTAGAGAAGCATTATTGTTGTATTCTACCAAGTATCATACCTTATCGCCTTCTATAACCAATCAATAGATTATACAATCCATTGATTACTATTTAGAATACGAAAGAACAAGTCTAGAATCGGATATAAGAAACGCCTAGTTTATTATTTCTCAATCAATTAACCGAAAGGCTCGGACCACTCAAATCTTGACACCATACTCTTTAGCCTCAGCGGTTAATCATTCAAGTAGCTGTCAAGATATATCAAATCACAATCCAGGCACAACAAGCGCAGCATTGAAACAAGGCAATTCACAAGCTCTACAATCACGGCTTAATTATGATTGATTAACATCAATCCATAAATTACTCTCAAACAGATCTAATAGTTCAATACCGCTCTTAATTGGATCTCAGGAACTCAACACTAAATCATTATAAAAGGCAATACTTTTATATCTAAATAAACCTTATCTTGTTTTTATTGTACAGTTGAAGAACTGATTAATTACACATTCTCTTTTATTGTACTCTTTTTTAAATATATTATTTTATATCTAAATAAACCTTATCTTGTTTTTATTGTACAGTTGAAGAACTGATTAATTACACATTCTCTTTTATTGTACTCTTTTTTAAATATATTATCGCAAATCCGATCTTATATAACAATTATGAAAAATGTTATTTTTTTTTTTTACTTAAAAATCAGGTATATTGGGTGTTTTAGGCTCAAAAAAACAACTCGATATTTCAACTCCCTTCTTGTTAGGACCTATAAACTTGACCTCACCAATAGTAGGTCTAATTTTTTATTGGTTTTGTTTATTCTCAGTATATTATTCTGTTTTACCGTTACAGGTTATTGAGTCAAATGAAAAGATACCTGACTTAGAAATTGAATTTTTCGAAAATAAAAATGTTATTATACAGCGATTAAGACATCATTTTGTATATGCTAAACCGTTTAGCGTTTCAATACAGGTGTTTCTATTTTCCAGTACTGTCGCTCTCGAAAATAATGAATTTTATGGCACAAACCATTATGTATTTTGTGTGATTTAGGTTTACAACAAGCTTTCCAATTAAATTACATAAAATTTCAATGACGTCATCAGCGGTACGCAATTTTTTTAGACTTTCTAAAAACACGACGAAGCCCTCTTTTTCATTTTATTTTTCTTTTTCCTTTTTTTTATAATCAGGTAAGCTTGACAAAGCAAAATTGTATGGTTTTGTGGAGTCACGAGTCTATATTGTACGTGTCTTATCTTTTTGGTAAGACTTACTATATTATCTCGCAAGATGAAGTCCCAAACATGGCTGCTGAAGGTTGGTTGGTTAGTTTCGACGTTAAAGTAACGCCTGGTTCGTGAAATTTTAACGAAACTCCCATCATAAACTTTCCTTGTAATCCAGTTTTGAGTAAAAGAAAAACCAAATTCGTTTCTGGTTTAACTTTCTTTTATCTCAACCTGTTACGGGGTCTATTCTATCTGTGTTTGGATGATTTTGTTGCTTACCTCATGGTTGATATATGCTGCTTGATACTTGATTTTTGAGTTAAAAAGTCAAGATTATCTAAAAACAGTAAATATATGTCTTGTCATCAGCTATTAGGCAACCGGTTTTCGGCACACCCTGCTTTATTTGGGTTTAAGTGACAAGACTGCTTGTTCGAGTAGTTGGTAGCAACCTATCAACCTAGTTATCAGCTATTAGGCAACCGGTTTTCGGAACACCCTGCTTTATTTGGGTTTAAGTGACAAGACTGCTTGTTCGAGTAGTTTATAACTACGAAGTTATCAGCTATTTTATACCTGATCTTTGGAACAATTTTCCCTGTGTTGGGTTCAATAATCAAGAGAATCTTATAATTAATTGGTAAGTTTATGATGCTTTTTGTATCTTTGTCTAAACATATAGCTTTATTAAAACAGTATCTGCTCTCAATTCAAAGATATCTGGTCTCATTTTTGCAACATTTGGTTCTAAAGGTTTAACAATTGGTTTCCATGTGTTAAGCTTACATTTCATTTCTTGGACATCTGGTCTCGTTTTTTGGGCATCTTACCTCCCAAATGTTTTAGTTTGCCTCAAATTAGGTTAGTATTTTTTTTTTATAAAGCGTATCTCAACTCACGCTCCATCCTTTTATTTAAATTTTTAAGCTTTATCTGTCTTTGGTGTGGCATTTCTGGTCTCGCCGTTTCGGCCTGGCCCTGCTTGATATTTTTTGGCGTTTATATATTTTGAGAAGTTAAAGCTCTTGTTTGTTATCTGATTTTTAATTTACCCTACGTGGGTTTAAGAATTAAAATGATTTGACCAAAAAAGTGATAACTTTTACCACCTTTATTGGGATTGTATCTATTTTGATGCTCTCTTAGTAAATTCGGTTATTATACTTAGTTGTTTGTACCGGCCAAGGCCATGTATAATCGGTAATCCTGGGTCAATTTAACCTGGTTGCTCTCCATTCGTGGACTTGCTACCTCTCCCCCGTTTAGACTCTTGTGTTCTTCCTTCTGGGCAACTGGAATGGAACTTTAGACACCCTTTCTGGCAATCGGAGTCGTATTGTTTTCATAGCGTATGCTTGATTTCAATATCACTTTATAGTATGGTGGTAACAAGCTATAAAGTCAAATGGCAACATTTAGATAGACCTCCTCGTGGTGTTGCTGGAAACGTTCTTATTGAACGGCTAACTATCTATAATATTATATTGCTTATGCAGTAACGTACCATTAGTTTTGATACGACCCAAAATTAATAAAAACCTTTATCATCACTTTCTTTTTTTAACATAACTTTCGAGATTAATAAATTAGATTTGAAATATCTAACGCAGAACCATTCAACACTATTCACAACGTTTATAATGAACGCGAAGATAGGAATTACTGGGATGCTTATTGGTTAAACAAAGAAAATCATTCTTTGAGCCGCACTTCAACGGTTGTTGGCACCCCTAATTTCACACTTTACAATCCAAAATCTTATTAAAAAACTACGGAGAATGGGCAACCTACCACAATGCAACATATCGGTGCACCAAAAAAATCAAATGAAGAGAAGGTGAAAGGCAACTGGTACCCATAACCAGAAAGGGCCCATTCGCTACATATGGTTATAGCAATTTTAAAATTTGCAGTTATTTATTTTTTTACACAAGATTGTTATAAAGTTATACCTTTTCAATAACATCCTCACTGTTGTATTCCACCAAGTATCATACAGTGACTCACAAAACTGTCCCAATGTTTTGCACTTTTGGCTTTTTCGCCGATTATCGAAGTAAAATTGCGTAAAACATGTACTTAAAAATTTTACAGTTAGAAAGACAGACATCTTTTATGTCTAAAAAATGCTTACTGCTATAAGGAACCCTATCAATCACAGACAGTGCTGTCACCTAAAGTCAATTAGTACATTGGGACAATTTTGATGCTTGTTTTCAAAATTCACAAAATGACCCAAAACAGAACCACTAGTTGGATTGTGCTCCTGAGAGGCTATCAATAAACGCAAATACGTCTGCAAAATCAAAATACTCCAAAAACGGACTTTAAATATATATTGCTTCATTTTTGATTACCCAATATTTAGTATAAAAGATATATCACGTGACCAGAAAAATTGTACAATTTCTTTGTTCAGAGAAGGTAACTCATTACGTTTTGTAGCTCAAAAAGTTGATGTAGGTAAGTCAACTATAAAAAGGTTTAAAAAAGAGGACTGCGGAGATTGTAAGGTATCCAAAGGTGGCCGTTCTCGGTTGATTCAAGGTGGGGATGAAAGATATGTGGTGCGGAAGATCACAAAGGACAGTACCAAGAGTGCCAAGGAGGTTTCCAAAATGTTGATAGATAATGCTGGGATCAGAATCAGTGCTCAAATTGTACAGAGAAACCTTCATTGAGCCGGGTCAAAGGCTGTTGTCAAGTCTACACATAATTTTATATCATATCAACATATCAAGATGTACGCAAGTGTCTTGAATTAAGTCATAAGTGCAAGGATTACACAATTGAGAATCGGAAACATGTCATTTCATCAGACAATATTAAAATCAATTGTTTTGGCTAGCAAGGCTGCTGCTGGGAATGGATTAGGTCAGAAAGGTACCATCTCCAACATATTATCCCAACACGACACAATGGGGCAAAGGCAGTGTAATGATTTGGAGCTGCTTTTGGGCAGGTGGTCTTGGACCATTAGTCTTTTTTGACGGTATTGTTGATTAAACTGCTTATTTCAATACTTTGTCGCAGAAGCTTCTTCCTTGGGTTTTGGAATTGAGCGACAAGTATGAGAAAGACTTCATCTTTCAAGAAGATGACGCCACCTGCCACCTGCCACACAGGCGGTTATGCTCCATGGTGAAAGAACTCCCATTAGATTCGGTGTTTTAATTAGTGGCCCTCTCAAGCACCTGATTTGAACCCTATTGAGCACATCTGGAGCTGTTTTAATAAGCTCATTGACACAAAAGAGCCAGTATTAGTAATAACAATGAACTTAAGGCAGATTTTATAGAAGAAGCATGGGGAAGAATAGCCTTTGAGCTTACTGGTAAAGGTCAGTCACCAGCACGAAAGACCGTTGCCAGAAGGTCATCGATGCCAAAGGAAACCCAACGAAGTATCAGAAATGGTTTTTTATTTTTTTTATTTTAACAAAGTGCATATGTTAAGCTTTCTTTCTGTTTATTTTGGAGTTATACCCATATGTCCATATATCCTGAGCATGTAGTCTTTCACACAAAATACATGATGATTTTTGGTATTTCCGAAATTAAAAAATCTCACCAAAATTAATGGTTGGAGACTATATTATACGTTACATTTTACGTTTCGATTTTTTTAACAACATGACATTGTTTTTGATCTACTAAGTTCATAGCTTTTTATTTATTTAAATTAAATTTTCTTACATTATTCAAACATATTTCATACAAGCCTAGAATTAGATGTTCTTTTTATTTTTGGTTGTGCAATACAGTGGTGATTCGATTTATGGGGCACATTTTTTTCCACCGTTGTTTTTTTTCGTAATTTTACCGCTTAAATCCACTGAATCGAATCAGTGGATTAGTGGACTACCTCGTTCCACCAGTCCACTAAAACAGGGGAATATTAAGCTGTGATTGGGCAAGCATTTATTACTAAACATTGGACCATTAAAAGTTTATGCTAAATTATGATTCTCATACAGATCTAATGCCGCGTTCATAACGCTTTTTCTTGGATTTACCATATAAGTTTCTTGTATGTATTTACTCATATTTTTCAAGGTTTGGATTTGCTTTATTATAATAGCAAATAGTTATTTTTTGCTCGTTTGTTAGTTTTAATCTTTTACTTTCAGTGATAATGGTTGATATAGAATTTACACCAGATCCGCGGCTTTTTTGATGCTTTTCATTGGCAATTCTTTGAAAGTTTTAAAGAAAATGTACTTTTTTTGTGGCAAATATTAAAATTAGAAGCCAATCATATTCTCAATTTTTATTTTTGGTCATTTTATTATGTAAGCGGTAAAATTCGATATAGTGGAAAATTCGATTTAGTGGACACTTTTTTTTTCACCGACGAGTCCACTAAATGGAATCACGACTGTATATATGTTAACGTAATTGGTTTGGATAATACAAACTAATATTTCTAAAACAATTGACAATAGAGCCAAAACATCATAATATTTCTCAAAATTTAAATGGGCTATATTGAGTCCAAAGGCTATCATGGTTGATTATTTTAGATAATCACACCTTAATCCATGATGGTAATGATGAAATTGACGATATGGAAGAAACAAACGATGTTATTCCTGTAAATGAAGGATAATTCTAGCAAGTTTAGATTATGTTACTTCAAACTTTGTTGCTACAAATAATGAAGATTTTAATATACTTAAAGATATCACCACTGAAAAAAAGGGTGTAAAATGAGATATAAACTACAGATTTTTTGAAAAAACTACTATAACAATTGCTGGATCGCTGCAGAAACTGTTTTTCGTGAAGATATTATTGGAGAGATATAAGTTTATAACAATTATATGTAAAGAAATAAATAACTGCAAATTTCAAAATTGCTATTTTCGTGTTTTTCCCCATAGTGATGGTAGATTTCTACTTATGATATAAAAAACCCGTAATAGAAAGCAGATGTAATCAAATTACATTAAATAGGGTTTTCCCAAAAAATTAAAAAACATTTTCAGTATTTACATTTAATAAAAAAATTTGTACCTAAAACTGTTCTTTTTTTAATTTTGGGGCTAATAATATTATAATAAAATAAGGGACATGTGGAAAGAAAAGTTCCCTTAAATGTAAATTTTAAATAAAGGGTTTTAAGCTGTAAAATTTGTCCACCAGTCTTCGGTGGATACAGAAACCTCCTTTATATCGAGGTTTCCGTTATATTGAGGGACTATACTGTATATTGAGGTTTGACTGTAGTCTACTAATAATTTAATTTGCGAAATATGTAATTGCTGTAAAGTGTTTGCTGCTGTTATACATATACAAAAAATTCCGTTTATAAAAAGGCGTGGCAACCTGTATTTTTTTACTTGTAGTAGTGGAGTCACATACTGTTGTATTCTACGAAGTATCATACTTTATTGCTTTCTATAACAATTAATAGATCATATGTGCAATACATTGATCACTATACTATTTAGAAGAACATAAAAGAACAAGCCTGGTGCAGTGGAATTACATACTAAAAGCTTGATAATCATAACATAACTTAATTTACAAGTATCACTCACAGAGTTCATTCCACTTGAAATATTAAAGCACAGCGATAATAAACAGATACTCAAAGTGAACACAATAACAAACGCATGCGAAAATACAAAATACTTTTGAACCAATACATATCGTGTGAACGATAGCACTCTTGATCACAGTGCAATCAATTACACAAATGACATATATACCAAATACTAAGAAGCATTTTACCCAATTCAATAAATAGTAATAACAAAAATATTAGGTTTAGTCAACTATTTCCCTGTGTCATATTTGCACTACCAATAAATAAGATTTCAAGCACACATAGAACATAGAAGTCACACCTTAAAATCAAGGTTAACTAAATAAATATAGCCAATAGCTCCCAAAAGGCCCACATTGTCGCACTTGACACACAACCCTTTATGATCGATGCTTTGTATGATTTATCCTTTCAAAATGATATCAGATATCAGTAACAACAATTCAAGATTGAAAGATTACTTTATTCAAGTCTGATGGTATACAAGTTCTCTAAATCACTATAAATACCCTCATACTTTTTCAATTTTATTTAATTTTTAGAAATCTTTTGTAATAAAACTTTAGCTGATTATAATTGTATTTCTACCGCTTTTATTTTATATTTTTTTATTTTAGTAAACTTCGTTATTTACTGCACATGGAACTGGATATAAGAAGCGCCTAGTTTATTATTCTCAATCAATTAACCTAAAAGCTCGGACCATTCAAACCATGGCATCTTATTTGCGCTCTTTAACCTTAGTGAATTATTCTTAAAGTTTATAAATAAAAATATAAAAATACAATTTAAAAAGACAATAATGTATCAGCTTTTTCAACTGTATACTGTATAAAAACTAAAAGAAGTCTGAAGTTTATTAAGATATAAAGTATGGGTCTTCTATATCTGTTCATTCTTTGCTACTGAGAACAATACTATAGAACCAATAGATCAATATGATAAGAATCTATTCTTATTGTTTTAACAAATCAGGAAAACAATATGTTGAGTGCTTTTCCTAGTTAACATGTTTGAAATTTAGTATTTGTCTTGTTCGTGTTTAATTTTTTGATGGAAGGCCCGTGCCTGGAGATCTAATTATATTATTAGCGCCGCCTATTAATATTGAGTTTGACATGAGTTAATTGTGCTACTGAGCCGCATGGAAAAGTAGAATATCCGTAGTTGATATTTCCTTCTGAAGTATTGGTTATACTATGGATTTGCCCAAGCCACAATCATAGTATCTTCACTATCAGGTTAGGAAGTAGATTTGTAGAAGGTGATATGGAATACAACACTCAGCAATTAATTAATCAAATAGTTTTCATGATATATCGAATCGAAATCCAAGCAAAACTAGCGCAGCATTGAACCAAGGCAACTTACAAGCTCTGCAAGCACTTCTTAATTATGATTGATGTTAATCAATCTATAAATCACTCTCAGAAAGATCTAATAGTTCAATACCGCTCTTAATTGTATCCCACAAACTCAGTACAAAACCATAATAAAAGGCAATACTTCTATATCTAAATAAATGTTAT
Source organism: Mucor plumbeus (assembly GCA_016758945.1). Classification (NCBI taxonomy): domain Eukaryota; kingdom Fungi; phylum Mucoromycota; class Mucoromycetes; order Mucorales; family Mucoraceae; genus Mucor; species Mucor plumbeus. The sequence continues at coordinate 77,311 of JAEPRC010000064.1, forward strand.
CTTGTTTTTATTGTACAACTAGCTTAATAATTAATAAAATGAACCAAAATTAACCGAAAAAAATTTAGCGTCTAAATCGAAGAGTTAGTTTCTTAAAGCCACAAAATGCATATTCAATTGGAAGCTCTTTGCCGTTTTTATCTCATTGAAAAATATTGATTTTTCTTCAAAATAATCAAAATAATAGTTCACGCTACGGCTTAGGAACTACTGTATGCTAACTGAGCCCCAAAATTGATTTGAAAAATTTGAAATGTCAAGAGAATCTGTAAGAATAACCTCGCCAAAATATTACTCTTTTATTAACGATACATCCTTTGGATGTATTTATACACACTCATTATTATAACTATTACGAGAGTTTTACTATCTAAAAATATGATGTAGATCAATACAGATGCATTGACCTTTTAAACACCAATTATAAGCTGAGGCCATGGATGTGAGACCTACCGTGTATCTTGACATAACAAAATTGATCCAAAATTGGTCCAAAAAATAAAATCGTTCAATAGTTTAAGTTAACTTGGAGTATTAAATGGTTTTTGTTCAGTTTAGAATTCTGTATTCGATTAAACAAAAGCAGGACAAATGTTTTACATTAAATTTTGCATTGAATTTAATTCAATTTTTAGCGTTTTTTTTTTGAAAATACAAGCCACATTTTATAAACACGCTTTAAATTTAAAGAATTGGCGTAATATGCGTTACAATTATCTATCGATTGAGCTATTGCTAAACGTTTTAGCTATATTTTTTGTAGAGAAAAAAAATACAACTTTTTTTTTTAAATTTGAAATCTGGAACGAGGGCATACTGGTCTTTTGGGAGTATATTGAATATATTCTTTTTCACGCATTTCTAAAAATATCTCTACGAAAAATTAATATTTTAGAAAAAAACTAAAATGTACCTGATAGAGCTCAGTGAGCTCTATAAAAGGAACAAAGAACTACTGCTACTCAGTTTAACAAATACTCTGAAATTTACTACAAAAAATGTCAAAAAAGAAAAAAAAAAGTGTCCAAATTTTTTTCGTAGTTAAATATGTTATAGAGAACTACAAAACAAGTAAGTTTTGTTATTAGAAAGTCTTAGCATGACTTAATTTTTTGCAGAGATACAAATGCTCAAAAAATTTAACTTTAGTAGTAAAATACGTGTAAAAATCTGAAACATTAGCATTAAAAAATTTATATCAACTGTAAAAGATAGGATATTTTTGGATACTCATTTTATGATTAAAACTGAACATCTCAGGTGCATTGGAATATAATTTTTTTTTTTTTTTTTTTGGTATTAACTAATGAAAAAAAAAAAATAGAGTTGGGATGACAAATGAGTCCCAATCTTTAAGGAAAAACAGTAGATTTTACCTAGCAACATTTCTTTTACTAAACTTTACTTGCAAGTAAAGGTTTTTAAGTTGAAGCTTTATTAGCGTCTATTTCTGTATTGTATTGAATTTATCGAATCAAGCACTTTCACAGATACAAAAAAAAGTACATATGCTAGAAGTAAGCAATGGCATTAAGATTCAATTTATTTAGTATTTGTAGGATATTGCGAACTCATTTGGAAATTTACTGTTTATCATACACAGCTTATTCCCAAACTATTTGCAATACAATGCATAAATTCAATTATTAAACCTAGGGGTATAAAAATAACTTTCGAATATGCTACATTTTTTTTTGAATTTAGCGGTTCTGTTAGAGACTATAAAGATCAAAGTTGAAAAATGGGAAGAAAAGCCAAAGTAATGTAGAAAGTATTTAATCATTCTACCTAAATCGCTTTCAAAAACAACTAATAAATTGGTGGCAACTATAATTTAAAATCAATGCACATCATTTTTTTGTTTCACACACTTCTGATACCTAAAGCTAAATAACTACAATGTAAAATATATCATTCTTATGTTGTGTGGAACACTACAGAGTTTGGATATGATGAAGAAAAATTAGGCTTTAAAAGGAATTTCTTTATATTAATTACTAACTTGACATTCGTTTCTAGGTTTCAGATAATAGTAAGAAATGTATCTTTAGTCTTGAATGAGCAAAGCGACTGCAGCGGCTAATCAAATATAATGAAGCTGTAAGATTTACATACAATCTTGAACATCTCGCAAATATATTCTCTCAAATTCACTCAATATTAACAAGCAATCTCAAAATTTAGTAAGACTGTAATTAAAACAAACAACTTCTCTTCCAAGATATGCCTAACTCTTTGTAGATAATAATCAAAGATAAAATACAACGGTCCCAGAAACCACTACAATAGAGGGTTTTAAACAAGGAAAGATACTTGGAATCCATTTCATTCTTAGTTTGCAGAGTCTAAGGTATATTCAAAGAAGGAGTTTCCCTTTATTTGTTTCTTACAAGAGAAAATCTAGAGGCTCTATCTTTCCATTAAAGGTTTGAAGAAACAACATTTGGTATAAGCAGGAAGAGAAGTGCAATAGAAGCGTGAGATCGACATTTAAGGCTAATTCAGGTATTTGTTTACTATTGGGGATTTATTATTTACCTCTAAATATAAATTGCTGCTATCAAAATATCTTATGCCTTTATGGCTTCTTCCACAGTGCTACCTATATATTTCGCATACTTGAGTCTGATCCTAAAGGTGTACTTTCTTCATCATTAAGAGGAAGAACAATATTTACGAAAGAGGCCAAGTTACGATTTATTGATTCTTAAAATATAGAAGGAAACTAATAATATTTCTACTCTTTGCTTACAATACGATGGTAGATGCATTGGTATGTTTGCTCCCAAAGGCGTAATATACCGCAATATCAAATCAAAGAATATCATAATACATATAGATAATGAAACCAAGCTTGGTGATTTTGAGTGTGCTGTCAAGACAAGAATTAATGAGTAAATAATATAGCATTTATTCACATTTCTTAAAACTGAATGTTGTATATATATATATATATATATGTGTGTGTGTGTTTTTATAAAATATTACACATATTACTTTACGAAACGATTTAATATATAATGTAAAATAGCTATTATTCAGATTAAAAAAAGAACAAAAAAAAAAAAAATTGGATAAAATGTAGATGAGCATTACAAGGTAAAAAGTGCTTACATCTGAATTAAAGAGATATAAAAGAAACACACGCAATCCTTCATTCTAAACAAAAAATATGATTTATTATAAAGAATAAAGCGTTTTTTTTTATTATTTAGAAAAGATAATTAGATTCCTGACGCAAAATTTACTATAAAAAAAAAAGATTTGCATTAGTAAATCGTTTAATAAACCATACACACACAACTCTATAAGTAATACTTACTTGCTTCATGGCATCCTTCTTACCCTTACGTTCGAGGATAGCAACACGAGACTTATCCAACTTGAGGTTGGTGACAACAACCTTGGAAGGAGAGATACCAATGGGAGCAGTGGCACCGTTAACCTTCTCACGAGAGACACGGTCAATGTGGATAACCCACTTCTTACGGTAGACTTGAACAATCTTACCCTCACGACCCTTGTAGGTACCACGGACGACCATAACCTCATCATCCTTACGGACGGGAATGGAACGAACGCTGTGCTTTTCACGGAGCTCCTTGGACAAAGGAGCACTCATGATCTTACGGCGAACATCGGAGGTGGCGGCGAAATGAGCCTTTCTGCTCTTACGGCGAGAAGAACTGACGTCTATAATAATGCATGTGAGTATACCCTTTTCAATATATTTTACTTCCAGGTGAGATTTTTGAAAAGAAATGAATGAAATCAAAAGCAATAAATGGTGAAGTTTGGGAGTATGAAATGAACATGAATTCTAACACAAATTGTGCTAGCCATCTTTTTTTCTCTTGCATGCCGTCAAAATTGTTAAAAGCAATTTAATGCAATTGCCGAAGATACTGATCTGTTAAATAGGAAAAAGGAAGCTCAGCGTATCCAATATAAGGTTGTGTGTAATTGCATGTTGATTTCGATACGATGTCAAAAATATCAAATTTGCATATAATCCATCAATCAATTGATCTTTCATCCATCAAGCCATTTCATCCATTTGTTTCTTTCATCAAATTCACTTTTTTCACAATCTGATATTTACCAGCAGAGAACTTCATCCTGTCTATATGATGAAAAAGAGGAGGATTCTAGATGTAGCTTACTTGAGCAGTTCTTTTGATTGCTTGATTTCCTAGCCCGCACCTTTTCAATAGTGAGATAGAGAAAAAAAAAATAGGAAGATTCCGGCCGGTCCGGCATCATTTAGAGTTTATCATTATGAATCTCAATCGTCTGGTGCCAACCATCAAATCAAATCATCCAGCTACCTAATAAACAAATCGTTTTGTGTAATTATCAAGCAATATTGAATAAACAAACTATATATATCCCAATAATATAATCAGTCAAATGTATAAAAAGTACGAAATAAATATGCTTTAAAAAAATTATATTATTAGATCTGATAATATCATGATATATAATGTAATATAATTGCGGATATTTTTGTTGAAATTTATCAAGAAATGGGGAATTTTACAAATGATATATGTATATATACGAGTAAATGATTGTCATTGAAATTAAGATGCATAGATGTATATACTTTAGAAAAAATCTACGTTGTAGTAATTGCTACTACAAAAGCAGCAGCCAAAAAATAAGCATTACTACTGCTGCTCAATTGGATTGCATTAGAAACATGAGAATCAGAAGAGCTTCCATCAACATTTGGATTATTTGAATTAGCTATCTCCTTTTTTGAACCATTATAAGAAGGCGTATCGTTAGGATTCTCAGTTTGTAAATAACTTGGAGGTGCCTTTTCAGTATCACATTGATAATATGCATTGCAGGTTGCAGCACATGTAGAGGGATTTACAGTATCTTTGTTACAGATCTTTTGACAGTCTTGCGCTTTACCTGAGCATTCAGCTTGAACTACAGGCCATAAAAAGGGTGTAAAGTCTGCAACCTTATGCTAGATAATATATTATCAGTAAGAAAAAGGATATGTTTGATGTAGTATGTTAGATTTACACTTACTGAACATCCACACCCCCATGCCATTGTAGTAGTATTACAAAAGCTATGATTAAGGATAAAACATGAGTAAATATTTCATGTAAAACTCCTTGAAAAATATTACTTTTTAGGCGCTTGATTTGGACCTCCACAATTGTTCTGTTTGTTAAAAAAATAATATTAGAAGAGCAGAAAACAGAGAAAAAAAAGGGTTTAATAGTTTTATAACAATATAAAGAGATAAATATTACTTACGGCGCAATATGCTGTTTGGCGTTGACAGAGATTTTCACGAGCGGAAGGATCAATTTTTAAAATGTCCCATTCAACATTCGGTAAGCCAGCTAAATGTATATTTATATATATATATATATATAAGTATAGATTTGAATCCTAGATTGAAAATAAACATGCCTGGTTTATCAATAGGTTGGTGCTGTAATACAGTAATATTACTATTTGCATTGTCTACTTTAGTTGAAGAATTAACAGTTTGAGCATTGATACTCGTCAGTTGAATAGCAAGCAAGACAAGAATACCGTTAAGCAACATTTAATCAAAAATAAAATAAAGAGAGAAAAAGGTTATAATATATGAAAAATCAGGTAAAATATAGAAGCTTGATAATGAGATAATACAATCAGTAATAGCGTATAAATATGCAAAAGGAATGTTATCAAATGTCCCCTTAAAATGTGGTTATATTCTTATTTCGTAATATTATTTTGTACCTAATTCAAGATTAAATACAATGATTTGAGGCCAAGAGGTACTATTTTAAAATATGTTTTATTAAATAATCTCACTTTTTTTTTGTCTAATAATAGCTCAATTTATTCAGGCTTTTGACGAACAAATTCAATCATCAATTCACAATGATCTGTATGAGGGAAAAGATCAACAGAAATAGCACGAGAAGGCTTGAAAGGCATACCTTTGAAACGATTGGATTGAGGGCGACATAATCTATATATATAAATGAAATGTGTTAGAAATAAAAAGTACTCCTCTTCCTCCTCTTCCCCTATAAATTTATTCATTGGAATTATAAACTTACGTGACAAAATTATCTAAAGCTTGTTTGGCATCACAACTAATATAAACCACACGATCAATATGTTCAGCATCACGAACAGCACGAATTACACTAGCATGGACACCATTTCTATAATTACAATAATTAATTAATATATGATTATAAAATAATTAATCCCAATTTTTACCTAGGTGGATCCAAAACTGCAATAACTTCCTCGTTTTTCTCGCCTGTCACTACATCAATCTTATCCTCAACCTTATTTGCATAATATGTAACATTCTCAATATCTATTTTTTGCATAAACTTAGTTATCATAGTTACGTGCCAAAAAAACAATAGTCAAACTTACTATTTAGTTTAGCATTGGCTTTAGCATCAACAATAGCTTCAGGAACCATTTCAATGCCAACAACACGGTCAACAGATTTTGCCATAGTAATACCAATTGTACCAGTACCACAACAAAGATCCAACAATGTAGTCTTCTTTTTTGCATCAATACTGCACCATTCTGCACATTTAGCATATAATAATTCAGCAGCAGGTGTGTTAACTTGGAAGAAAGCACTTGCAGAAAGACGGAAACGACAACCAAGCACATTTTCATAAATATAACCATCGCCAGTTAAGGTTTCCATAGGTGCCTTATCGGTGATACCATTAGAATTACCATCCCAAACTTGGAAAATCAATGTAGTAACATTAACACCACTTTCTTGGTTCCAGAATTGAACTAAGTTCTTCTTTTCTTGTTCCAAACGTTCAGGAGTTAAATCAGCAGCACGTAATTGAACCAAAATCAAAATTTCTCCAGTACTTTGAGTTTTAGTCATGATGGTACGCCAACAACCAGTCTTTTCAACACGATCATAAACAGGTAAATCAGAGTTTCTAACGTAATCACCAAACACACGGGCAATTTGTTTAGCAACATCAGAGACATTTAAACATTCACTGGGCTCCAAAACGGAAGTTATACCATCACGGTAGAGACCCAACAAGAAACCAACAGTAGGTTGGCCATCTAAATTCTTACCAATAGTAAATTCACATTTAGTACGGTACCCGTTGATCTCGGGAGAAGGAATAGGTTCAAGGACTTCACAAGGTAAAGAACCCTTTTCAAAAGCCCAGGCACGTTGACTATCATCACGGACATCTTTAAGACCTTGAATCTTTCTCTTGAGGTTCATTAATTGCTTGGTACCATTACGGTTCTTCTTGACTAATTGTACATCGTAAGGTTCTCTCCACAAAGGGGTGACTTGATCAGCTAATTTTTCAGCTGGTGTACGGGTATCGTCGTTGTCTTCCACTGTGGGTTGATTTCTCTTTCCCTTCTTTCCTCTATTACCATTCATGAATTTATCACGGTGATCTTGTTCAGATTCGGTAATATACTCACCAGCAAGTTGGCGATTTTTAAATGTACTAGAGTTTACAATTTCAAGACATTTTAAAGCTTCCTCTTCAGTATCAACAGTAATGAAACCAAAATCCCATTCAGGTGCTTTCTTTACACGATTGTATCCCAATTTCTTAAAGAACTTTTTGACGGCAGGAAGTTCTCTAATGGGTAAATTGGTGACTTTAATACGGTGAGTCATATTAAGCTTTTGCTTTTTTTGTTGGTGTTGAGCATCTTGATTTTGCTGTTGCTCTTTTACCTCTTCTTCTTCATCAACATCTAAAGCACGCTTTCTACCTAAAACGGTATCAATAATAGATGATACTAACTTGAACATGCCGTTTACTGATTGACTAAATATATAAAGCAAAGAGAGAGAAACTTTTTTTTAAGGTTATGGGCAATATAAAAGAATAACACAAAACAGATGAAAAAATTTGATCTGTTACATTGGTGATTGGTGCGGCCATCTAATGACATTTGACAGCTTTTCTCTTTACATGGTGCTTCAATTCATCAAAAATCATGAATCGTTTTGAATACTAAATGATATCGATTATATAAGAAGTTGACAAAAATGTGGTCAATTCATTTCAATTGATTTCACATAAATTTATTATCATAAATTGTAACAAATAAATTAAAAAAAACTAGACACATTTGAAATTTGATTGCACGAGAAGCTCTTATTGACAACCCTTTAACCAATAATCAACTCAATTTCTAATAAAACAAAAAATGTAGTAGTAAACCTGAGATATTTTAGCATGCGTTAAGGTTTTAATATAGTTTTTATCGTCTATTTTGGGCTCAAATTAATTCTTTGAAAAATCAGTAAATTTCATTCTTTTGTTTATCACTGAAATTTCTCCCATCAAAAAAAAAAAAAAAATTAAAACACCAATTTCATGAATAATTAAACTATTTTTTTTGTAATAAACAAAATATTAGGATCAATGCAAGATGCTGAAGTATATGCTCATTTAATTGAATATGTGTGGGGTTTATATGATGGGTATAAATAAATCCTTTAAGCCATTAGACCTTAAAATCGTTTGATTGTAGTGTATTATTTTTCCCGCCTTATTGATGAAATCCTCGTTTACTACTACTGATACCTCTGGATTCTCCTGTGTTCTCCTATGCGGGTAGATGATCGAATCAAATATTCAAACTAAAGAGAAGAAAAAAAAAAGAAAGGTATTTCAATGATTCATTGATGATACCGCGCATTGAACCGAGCTAGAGATTAATAAGGAAATTATATAATAAATTTTAATTTATCAACCTAAATCACATCGGAAGCACTCCTTTTTAAACAACACCTAAATTAGCTCTCTTTTTTATTTCATTTGTTTCTATTTTTGAAAGTATACAGTTGTTACCTTAACATTAAAGCCATTTTAATCTCGTAAATCAGGAACACTGCAATTGTAAGCAAACCGCCAACCACACACACACAATGTAAACATTTACACATTGACTATACATATTAATTGAATACGCAATTACTTGTGAGATGAATGACAGGACAATTGTTTTGTTTATATAATCTCAAGAAGAATATACACAACTAAATATACGGAAAAAAATTGGCGGGTTTTATATTAGGATTTTATATATAATCAAAAATTGAATTAAAATTGAAAATGAACGGAAAAAAAATAGTGTTATTAAAAGAAGGAAAAAGAGAGATAAATCATATCAATTATAAAAAAAGAATGATAAATTAGCATGCTATTTTTTTTTTTTTTTTTTTTTTTTTTTTTTTTACATGAAAAAATGAGTATTTTGTCTACTATCAACATGGACAAACATATCATTCAATTTAAAGTTATTCAATTCCTCCTTAATTTTCAATGCTAAAACAGGTGTAAGTTTTTGACAAGTAGCACCTGTATCACAACGACGATCGTATTCTTGCGCAGAAAATGTTTCATGCAATTTGATGGCAGGATTAAAAGAAAGTGATTTTTTACTTGATGTAATTGATGAATTTGTGTTATTAGAAGAAAAAGAAGAAGTTATAGTTGACACAGTAGAAGAAGCAGGCGAAGGTAATTGTTGAATATTTGTGTCTAAAAAAGGAGGACGACGGCGATGATGTTGATTATGTCTAGATGAAATACTTGAATCAGGTGAAGCAGGTAAGCTTGTATTATTTATCATAAATGATGATGACGATGTGGTTGAAGACGATGAACGGACTATGCAAGTAATGATGTGATAAATAATAGCATTACATTAAAATTATGTATTATGTATTACGTATTTATATATATGCATTACCTTTACTTTTATTTGATGATGAAGAAGCCGAAAAAGTAGTATCTACATGTATTAATTTCGGTAATTCACCGGCCTTTTTGCCTATTGTGCCACTACCAGTTTCTGTCATACCAAATACTTTTTTGATTCTTTTACCCAAGGATTGTCTTCTTTTTGGCAATTCAATTGATTTGGGAGTAGTTGGAGTCGATGATGTTGATGATGTTGATGAAGGAGACATTCTATTAGGTCTTGATGTATTGATAGGTGTAACTACAGTTCTTTTATTGGACTCGGAACGATGAAATTGTTGCTTTACATTTGAGTTCGAAGTAGAAGGAGACAATAAAGAAGGTCGATATCTACTCGCATTGCTACTATTTGATGATACTGTAGATGATCTTCTACTACTTGTACTATTTCTCATCATCATCATCATTTGTTGCTGTTGAAGATATTGTAATTGATAATAACTTGATTGTAATTGTTGATGATATAATTCATTTTGGTAAGACCAATCATTCCACATGGGGTTTTTGTCCATCTTTTTTAAAGAAATTTTATGAGTATACTATGTAGAAGGCAAAAGCAAAGAAAAGTAGAAAAAAAAATATTGTATAGTAATTCCACTCATAACCCACCTATATTTAGTCCCATAATTTAAACATCTCCCCTTCTTCTATCCCCACTTCTCACTCTCTCTTTCTCTCTCTTTATTCCTCTTTTCTCAAAAACAAAATTGCTGAGATTTTTTAAATGTTAAAAATAAATTTGCATAAAAATAGCATCGAAACACCAAACATGGTAATTAAAATTATAATAGAACCAAAAATTACCTTTTTATCATCTGTAGGTGAAGCAGTGATTTTTAAAGACATTATATCTGCCAAAGACATATCATCATCGCCATCATTTTGAAAGTAGCTCATATTGTGTTTGGGTAGTTATATATATTATATATATATAATATGTATATACAAAAAAAAACAAAAACAAAAAAAAAAAAAAAAACAAAAAAGAGGGAAGAAAGAGGTTTTTTTTTCGAAATGTGGACAATCTCCCCACTTTGTTCTTATTTTTGTATTATTATATATGAAAAAATATCCATTTCCCCCCTCTTATTACCTCCCCCCCCCCACTCTCCCTCACTCTTTCTCCATCATCTCCTTTTTCTTTCGAAAATATAAAAACGATCTCCTCTTGTTCCCAATTGCTCCTAATGAATATAAAGCTTGAAGGAATAGGAATATATCTCCTTTCAATTTTTTTTTATTATATTATACACAGTTTATTCATATTCTTGCACTTCATCAGGTTCCTAAATTTAACATTTGAGTAAATAAAATTGATATGCAAATACGCTAAATAATATTTTACCTTTGGTTCCAAATCCTCGCCGTATTGAATTGAGTTATCAACATGCGATAAAACGTATTCAACAGAATCTTCATCTGTAATATTGAGTGGTATAAATCTTACCATACTGTAATCGTCAATCAATTGTACAATGGCTTGATTCAATGCTTGGAATTTTAAACTCCTTGCACTAGGCTCCTCTCCATTAAGCACAGAATCTGCTTCTTCTGTCATTAACATTGGGTCAGGTTCCAAATATCTATCCATTTCACGATCTGTCATTGCTTTTTCCATTAATCTTCTTCTTCTCTTTTGTCTACGTCTTTTCTTTTCTGCAGCTGTCTCAGAGTCATCTTCATCGTCATCTTCTTCTTCAATAGGTTTATTTCCGTAATCTCCCTCAATTAAATCCATTTTAGTCATGACATTGACATGAGGAATTTCTAAATTAACCATTGCACTCATTGCACTCAAAACACCCGAAAAATATTTGCTTTTATCCTCAATAAATTGTGATTCTAGACAATAAACACCACAGACTGACATGTTTAGACGACCCAATGTTTCGCAAAGACGTCTCATAATAGGGAAATGAGTGTATAATTCAATTTGACCGGGACAATCAATGATCAAGTAATCATCATCATATGTACCGATTTCTTCTTCGAGCCAATCAACATTGTTCATCAAAAATCTGAAATTATGTATTTAGTTACTATGGCAGCCACTGTCATATTTCTCAACTCACTCTAAACAATAGATCAAACCACCATTAGGTCCAAAATCTAATTCCTCCATCACATCTTCCAATGTAATAAGTTCACGAATATCAATAGTGGGTTCATATTCAAAGTTCTCGGCAGCAGGATCCAAATTAACTAAATGAACTTTGCGTCCAGCAGTTTGACAATGTGTCATCATGGTTGCACAGTAAGTAGACTTTTTTTTTTTCAAAAAATTGTTAATCAAATGTATATCTTCAAATGTTATATATTTTCAATTACCTTGCCACTTCCAGCAGGCCCCATGACAAGTTGGCAGTGACGACCCCTATAGTATAATAGTAAAATATCAGTATTTTTAATTTTTCATAATGTTAAATTATGGTAGCTATTTCATTTACATTTTTCAATATGTTTAATTTAATGAAAGAATGGAAAAAGCTTTTTTCTCATTACTACGCGCAATAGTATTAGAAGTTTTTTTCTCTAGTAGTCACTCTGGGATTGCTTTGCTTACTAAATCAAACAGAATATATTATAGGTTTACTCGGCCAATCAAAGTAAGGTTGAATATGTAGAATATATACTGCATATGAAGTTCGCAATTTGTGCGCTTTGACATTTATATCAACACATGAGCACTGTGAATAATAATGCATTAAAAATAATATCAGATCAAGATTCATGTGATTTTTTATTTCGAATTACAAAGACATTTAGAAATCAATTGTTGATCTCCTGTATTGAAATTCATACACTATACATTGAATCATGCATACTTATTCTTGTTGTTACAAGAGATTCTGAAGCTTACCTGTATTGCGCTTTAATATGTGTATTTTGTATCAAGAAATAAAGCTAAAATATGAGCCCCAAATATCTTTAAAATTAATCTTTCATAATCCTCACAAACTCGGTTTATCAAATTCCGTAAACCTTTTTGCTGATAAATAGAGATACAAATAATACAGGCCTGGCACAATACGAATAATTTATATTACCCAGCAAAACATAATTTACATCTAAGTCGTATAGTTTGAAAATGGCTTCATTATTTTTTTTTAAAATCTAACCAAACCAAGTGAAAAGCATAACGTCAAAATGTGGTTGGCATGAAATTTAATTTTTAATGTTAGATATATAAAAGCCTACTTATTTACATACATATATTACAAAAGAGGAGGGCTATAAAAATAGGGAAAATTAATGGATTTGTTATTATTATTTCTATTATTATTATTTATTTTCTAAAAAAAAAAAAAAGGAGAACACCTTTAACCAGTTTATTTCAAAAGAGTTTATGCGTTAACAAATTCTACAGATCATTTGGTCCCTTGAAGGCTTACTACTCAGAGTAGGGGTCTCTTAATCCAAGAAAAAAACTTTAATATAAAGGTTATTAACATTTAACGGTCGCTTCAAGTTAACACAACAGAATTTTTACTCAAAACCACAAACTGAACTGCTCACAACAGAGAATTTCGAGTTTTAGACGGCATGAGATTTTTGAGGGCTATTGAGCTTAAACACAATACTTTTAACTACAATACACCTCTTGAAATTTGTGTTGCTAGATGCAGCATGAAGAAAAAACATAAAATTAATTCAATTAATTTATATAGAACTCACATAATACATACTAAATTTTATAATTTAGCAAAATTGTTTATTTACGTACTTGGATGCCTCATTTAATTAGTTTGCGCCAAGTTCCAGCGCTCAAAAGTATACCGAACAAATGCTACCGTTTATTAGATTCATTTTAAAGCATTTCTGCAATTTTTACTGCATAAAAATTCCAACTCGATTTTTGCCTTACCATCCCTCGTTGAAAATCTCAATTTTATGAAAATTGAATTTTTTATTCGAAAAATGAAATTTTTTACTAAGATAATAATTGAGATTATATGACTGAAATAGAGCTATCTTTGCAATAAAAGTGCTAGTTTCGTGGTTTAAACCCAATTATGTTGTAATTTTCCAGAAAAACTAAAATTGTACTTTATCATAAATATCTCAACTTTTTGTATGCATCTTATGAAGGAATAAAACATCATAGTATACACCATAAAATTTTGTATTTTTTTTATTAAAATGCAATTATATTTTTTTTATAAAGCTTAGACTATAAAAATCCTTTAAAATTTACTTTTTTTTCCCAAAATGTCCAATTGAACAAAAAGTATGTCAGCTGCATTTTTGCTTTTTCATTCCTCGATATCACTACAAACCTCATTGTCTTTAATGTATTTAGCACGAATTTATTGCTAAACATACGTAAAGTGGCATAATATATTTTTGTTGAAAGTTGCTTAGCCAAAAAATAGCATGATAATTTTTAGAATGTTTTCTTTTTTTTGTATTATAAATGCTATATAATTGCCAAAGTATCTATTGAAACTCTATGTAAATGTGGGATTAACTGATTTTTAAGTATACAAAATCAAAATTATTCTAATATAGAACACCTTCTGTTGCAATAAAAAATGCATTTTTCTATTTCATTAAATATTTTGGTACTATCTTACTTTTGTAGTAATATAAGCATACAAGTAATGTAGTTTTTTAATGTATGTACATCTGGCAAACGCTATTGAAACACTTCTTCTATTAACTTTTCAGTATGGCTGCAGCTCTTCCAAATAATTGAATCAGACAACAGCTGTAATTATGAAATGCCTATAATTGGTGTTTGAAAAAAATTATACATTTGAGATCATGCTCCAAAAATCAAAAGAAGATTGGACCTCAGCTTACTTTTCTTGTGACCAATTTATTGTAGTCATAAATGTTATTATGTTCATTATGGTTTCCTTAGAATATCAGATATTTAGTAATTCTTCCTCTCATGTAAGAGAGAGGATTTAAGAACATTGTAAACAAAAGTATGTTTTAATTTATAACACCAAGAAGAGACAACAATTCCTGAAAGTTTGATTAGTTTATTCAAATATATCTTCCACATCTGTAAATCTTAACCTCTCAAAAACATTTAAATACCCTGTCTTCTTTCTCGAAAATTCTGGCCACTTTTAATCTTGATTTCTGTGATAAAGTAATTGAAAATGCTATAAACAAAATAGTTTTTTTTTTTTTTTTGGAGAGGATTATCTATATTTTTGTTTAGTTTTAGAGCTAAGGTAATTATCAATATTACAAAGAAATAAGTAGCTTAACAATAAAAGTATTTCATTATGACTGGAAAAAATATACTTTACTGCAGAATCTTAAGTAGCTAGCTCTTTGCAAATATGGAAAAAAACTTTTGGTATAAAAACTACTCTAAAGATCCGCAAAACTTATTATTATTATGAGGGAGGTTTTTTTTAAACTTGCTATGTGTAGCTTACATTTGAATAAAGAAATTACATTTCCTGAAAAACAAGATAGTTCACTGCGAACGTAGACATGGTAAAGTACAGTAAAGGTTTAGAATGGGTTCTTGGTTCAAGATAGTTTGCTTTTTAATTAATTTGATATTATTAGCCTATAGCTACTATTAATCGCAACGAAAAAGCACTCGTGCAAATTAGATTTATAAATATTTGAGCTTGGAAGTTATATGGCTAATTTATTAGTGTTTAGTACATATCCCCGTCCATCACTGCACAAATTTTTTTAAAAGTTTTCTCTGTGCATCAATAATAACAAGTATGTTAATATTTTATTTAGTTACAAATAAGTTTTAGGGGGGTAGAGCTACCCAATTTAACAAACATACAATTTTAAACCTATTTATTGAATAGGAGTAAAACAAGGAAAGATTTGATGAAACAAAATCAACCACAATTCTCAAAAGTATAATGACAAAGTTAGATTTATAATGGACCCTTTTTTTCAGGGATCAGCAAAAAAATATATACATGAAAAGGTTAAATATGTGTATAACGACCGGCTTGTCAGTGCATTTTGAAAATGATTTTGCGGTAGTTTTAACGGCATGAATTATCCATTGTTGCTACAAAAAGGGGGAGTAATATATCGTAACGCATCAACTCAATATAGTGCCATTGTGTGCTTGCTATATAAATAAACTATTCTCTATTTATACACTTATTACTCTATTTGATATGAACCCTTCGTTTAGATATTTCGTTCCTGGCCATATAAAATTTAGCGTGATGCAAGATAA
Source organism: Mucor plumbeus (assembly GCA_016758945.1). Lineage (NCBI taxonomy): Eukaryota > Fungi > Mucoromycota > Mucoromycetes > Mucorales > Mucoraceae > Mucor > Mucor plumbeus. The sequence goes on from JAEPRC010000064.1 coordinate 93,262, forward strand.
ATATCACATAAATACTATATGACGCCTGTGTACACTGTTTATATCTCATACTCTATGTAGTTAGGCCTGAACAGCAACAGAGCTGCACGCACTTTATTCAGTTCTTCTTCATATGAAAAGGGCTCAATACGGGACAAATTACATGTCTCATTCAACAAATCACTATTTTATTATTGTATACAGTCGAGACTCGTTATAGCGGACTGGTGGGGATAAAAAAACGTGTCCAATAAAATGAATTAGACACTCTATATAATACTGTGCCTGAAATATGTATACCAATTGCAGCCAAATGCTACTAGTATTCACCACATCAAATTTATGAAATGAGTCCTAGATGAAAATTTAAGATTAAATCATGTCAAATTATATAACTAATATTGTACAGAATATTCAAGAATCATTCATCTTTCCCGCATACTTAATAATTTCAGCGTGGATTGATTACACCATTAGCAATTTACTACAGTAACGTTTAATAATCACTATAAACATCAAATATATTCAAGAAAAATTTTTGACCCTTTCTTTTTACTTTTAAACTATATTTAATAAACCTAGAATAGTTATAGTTTTATTTCCCAAATTGCTTTTCACAGTTTTCAATCTTCAGCGTCAGGAATGTGTTTCCTTTTCTATAACCAAACTCATACTAAGCAATTTTAAACACACCCTAGACACTGTTATACAGATATAAGTTAGTTGCATTATTACTGTTTATTCCTTTTTCTTTTTTTTTTTTTTTTTTTTTTTTTTTTTTTTTTTTTAGATCTCACGAAAAACTCAAAAACAGGTTAAACTCACTGCTTTTTTCTTAAAAACTCGGTCTCATTTTTCATCCCTGATTTACCTTTTTTTTTTATTTTATTTTTTTTCCACTAAACAACACCAAGAAAAAATTACATTATCTTAATGTGCCTGAGATGTTTAACTTTAATCCAAAAACAAGTATCCAAAAATATCCTATTTTTTTGCAGTTGGTATAACTTTTTCAATGCTAATGTTTCAGATTTCTACACGTATTTTACTATCAAAATTAAAAACTTTGAGCTCTCATATCTCTACAAAAAATTAAGATATATTACATTTTGTAAAAATAAAACTCATTTGCTTTGTAATGCTTTATAATATATTTAAGTACAAAATAATTTTGGGCACTTTTTTTTTTCTTTTCCTTTTTTGACATTTTTTATAGTATATTCCAAAATATTCATTAAATTAAGCATTGAGTAACGACTGTTTTTTATTCCCGTTATAGACCCCAGGGAGCTCTATCAGGTCAGATTTAGTTTTTCTTTTTTTAAAAAAAAAAGACATTAATTTTTTCGTAGAGATATCATCGAAAATGTGTATAAAAAACATGTTTTCGGTTTTGCTTTAAAAAAAAGACGAGTATGCACTCGTTCCAAATTTTGGGTTTGAAAAAAAAATTGGCAAAGTTTCTGTTTTCTCTACAAAAAATGTAGCTAAAAAGTTTATTGATAGCTTGATTGATAGATAATTTTGCTGCGCATAATATCAATTTTTTGAATTTAAACATGCTTATGAAAAGTGGTGTATATCTTTAAAAAAATTAAAATTTTAGTCGCATTTTACGCAAAACTTACCGTAAAACATGTGTTTAAATTTTATTTAGGTAAATACAAAATTTAAAACTGTATAAAAACTATTTAGTACGCTAGCTCAACTTACTTTGTAGTTCATGAGCTATTGAGCAATTTTGTTTTTTTTTAGATCATTTTTGGAGCAATTTGTCAAATTGATTTTGGGACTCAGTTGCAATAGTTCTTAAGCTGTGGTGTAAATTATTATTTTGATTATTTTGACGAAAAATCAATATATTTGATGAAACAAAAGCGACAAAGTAACTTCCGATAGGATATACTATTTTGTGGCTATAAAAACTAACCCTTTAATTTA